>JAQFXZ010001525.1:0-11747 GCA_034694025.1 Ceratophysella scotica | reverse complement strand
CTATTGCCATGGAAAATATTGTCGATTTGTGGATTCATACACTTTCAAGAGGAGGTCTAATTCATCCGAATCAGTGCCTAGTTGAAGACATAGAGAAGTGTGAGGCTGTGTTTAATTCTATTTATTGTGGCAGCAATTTGCTTAACATCGAGGGAATTTCCTCAAAGGTTATACACTCTATTAGTTCCGCTCATACGCTCATGGACCAATTTGTCATAAAGTCCTATGTCAAAACTCGGCTTATGATCAGAGTCAAATTCCTCAATTCAAATCTAAACACGAACAACCGACGTAACAAAAAGAAAATTATACAGTTTCAAAAGAGTGCAAATTCCATTTTAACATTGATTTCTGTATCGATCATACTACACTTACATGGCTTTGCAGAATAAAATGATTTTAAAAAAATGACAATGTGATTTTGCAATTTCTAGTGCATCTAGCTACAAGCTATTTGTTTACATTAGTTTAGAACTGCCGCGCAATGCAGGAACCATTGGTTAATTCATATTAATGCATATTATTTGTTTGATGATGCTCAGCGGGGCTCAATTAATTTTTAAACCCATTAATTGATCACCAAATCGTATTTAATGTATGCTTTTGCATGCGTAGAGTGCACTGAGAGGCGAGTTGAGACCATCGCGATGACGCAATCTCCTCTCGCTCAATCCTTGATTTCTCTTTTTTCAAAGTGGCACGGGGACCTTCCTTACCCATAACCTATTATATATACCCTGGGTTTATTGCATATTTTGTGTACATTTCAAAGTTTAAGATTTTTATTGCATATTTTCATGACTTTCTCAAAAAAATCTTTAAATATTCACAAAATTTTAAGCTAAAGCTCTCGATAGATCCACACTTCAAATAAAAAATTTAATGTAAGAATTAAAAAGCACAACAATAAAAAAATTACTTGGTAGTGAATGAAATGAACAAATTATGCATAAATTTGAATTTAGAACGGGTCGATAGCCTATATTGCTTGCCGCATAGGGTCCACCCAAACCGCGAAACCAAAAACCGCGAATCCAAAAACCGCGAGACAAAAACCGCGAGGCAATAACCGCGAGGCAATAACCGCGAGGCAAAACCCGCGAAATGTGATTCGCGGCGAAAAAATCGCGAAGGAGAAAACAGCGAAACAAGCCACAATTTACATGGAAGTTGTTAATTCAATTTTTCATTCACATCCACACGTTGTTCGCAATCCATGCTCTATATTCATAAAATAGAAAAATATATACGTTCGGGTGTAATCTTTTTAAAAGATGCGTAAGATTATCAACGGTAAAATTTGCGTGTATACCAATATGCATTTGTATTGAACATCTACGTATATGAAATTATTGGATGATTAACAGATGATTGAATTTCAGGGAAAATATTACTAGCCTTTGATGCAGGATTATAAAGTATAAAATATAAAACATTAGTGTACAATGAAAGAGTATTATTGTAGGAGAAATTATACAACTCTTTAAATATACAACTCAATGCTTTCAAGAATAATTTCTACGAAAACGTATTTTGTGATTCTCGCCATTCAATTAAATATCCCACAAACATTTATCTGCAGTAGCATTCCTTCAATTGCATTTTACCATCCATACATACACACTTGTTTGAAGTGAAACAACGCAATAGTGAGCCTTCATCTAGCAATAGTGAAACGAAATTGTTTTTTTTTTTGGTTCTTTGGTTTTAGTGCTTTTTTTTGCTTTTTAGGTCTATTTCACGTTTTTTTCCTTTCTCGGTTTTTGTCTCTCGGTTTTTGCTTCGCGGTTTTTTATTTCGCAGTTTTTGTTTCGCGGGTTTTGCCTCGCGGTTTTTGGATTCGCGGTTTTGGTTTCGCGGTTTTTCGGTGCTCCGGCCGCATACGAGTAAGGCATTAGCTTAAACTTAACAAACATTTTATTGTAGGTTTTGATGTACACGGCATTTTTTGCATATTGTATATTTGTTTAAAGACTCTTCAAGTCCATAAATATTTGAAATACAATATCTCTGCGCTAGTTTGTAGGCAGCATTACCAGCCACTAGCTTACCAATAAGGAAAGAGGACGAGTGCATGACATGACTTTGTCGGCCAGATCACTCTATATAACGAGCTGTTGTCTATCCCTCCCAAATCTGTCTGCAAACAACTTTCACGTAGACTTTCAACAATGTTACCAGCAGGGACGAATTTAATGTCATGGCAACCTAATCCTACACAATAAAAAAATTCTATAATTAGCAGTTGCTGTGTACGCATGTATGACGACAATCGGGCGTCCGAAAAGTTAGGCGGAGACAATAGGGTGGGCGAGAGTTGGGCGGAGACAATAGGGTGGGCGAAAGTTAGGCGAGGACAATTAGGGTAGGCGAAAGTTGGGCGGGACACGAAGAGATTGAAAATATATTTGAAAAATTCAATTCAATACACGGATCAGTGCTAAGCACTGATTAGTGGGCAGCTAGTACTGGCATAAGTGCAAGTCATCTCATGGACTTGTCCCATTCCTCATCATACTATTACAAGTACTGTGTGTGCATTGGCTGCGGTGCAGGTTCAGCGAGTGGATCCGGCGTGCATCTCAATGCACGCCGTGCACACTCCCTTTCTCCTGCATAGCTGCCAAAGCAGACACAGGCAAAACACAATTCACTCAACATCTTGTATTCTACCAAGTAAGAAGTCCTGTGCCGGAGTCCCTCCGCACAGTCATCATTAAATTCGAGAAAATTCTACTTTCTGCGTTTTGCCCGTGTTTTCATTTAACTGAGCCTAAGCCAGTGCCTAGCTAGACCAGTCTCCAAACAATATTTCATTGGAAACTGTTTATTTTACTACATAGTGCAAATTTCTGTGCATACAGCATCATTTTCTGCTTAGTGAATATCTGTTTGTATAAAATGGTATTAGGTCTAAATATTCATCATACGATTTCGACTGCGAAAGTGGACCTGCGAATCGAATTTGGCTCATTCGCTCGAGAATTCGGTTTTTGGTACTCATGCTCATAATCCGAGCGAATTGAAAAGTGAGTTTTTACTCGGAGCGAAAAAAAATTCAATTTTCGCTTTAGCTCACAGAATGTCCGGGTATATTAATTCGAACGCGAGTTCTAGCTCGGCCTGCAAAATATCACTTTTCCGCGGCAAGCAAGAACACATTCAAAAGTGTATCAGCAAGAGTCAGGCTTTTCTACAATCAAAATTCATTCATACAGATTACACGTTACACCTACTGTCACTTCCTACTTCACCTATTATTTCGGATCACAGTCTGTATAGTATTTTGTACACTACAAACGGTCAACGATTGTAACTACTTCGATTGTTCTCTATTCATACATTTTGGATTTGTACATTGCATTTCAAATAAAAATGGATACTACGAGGGTTGTTCCACTGAAAACTATAGTTTTTATTTCGCTCATAATTACGACGTAAGCAGTCGTACAAAGCTCGATTTTCCCACACATCTGCCTTTGATACTGAAAAACTTTTTCCACCAAAGCCTAAGGTTAGATATCCATTCTGCATATAATGATTTGGGTTTGTTCATCAACCAGCATGAAGTCACTTTTTCAACCTCTTGTTCTAAAGAATGTGATCTATTTCTCAGGCTCTACGTGATATTAGGGAACAAATGACAGTCACTTGTGACCAAGTTAGCACTGTAAGAAAAATGGGTAAGTTTCATGAATTCAAAGTCACTGGTTACCGAGTTACAAAAAATTGAAGTCTCAGGTGAGTCAGGGTCGATCGCACTGTAATGCTTTTCCCATGAAAATTCTTCAATCATAAATTTAGGGTTGCCGAAATCGCAAGCGACACTATGGACAGCCTTTGTGTTTCAAGTTAACATGAGTCTAATTTATTATCATAATTGCCAGAAAGCTGAGTTTTTAAGTATTCAGGCTCTGCGCTATGCGCTAAAAACTTTTCCTTGGCCAAAAAATTATTTTGCTCTTGTGTTCCAGAGTCAGAAGTTTAATAATTCATCGAGACCACTTCAATACAAGACCAAGGCAGGTTGTGAGTACATGCCACACAATCGTTGTGGATATTTCCGTATTTCAAGCCATCTCTCGCGCTGTCAATCTGTTGTCACTGTGCAGGACAGAAGAAATGGGCTGTAAATTTTGGTCACTTTGGCCAACTTTGACATGACCTGGTCTTAACCTGCCTACTTCCCCAGTGTCACATGAACGAAATCTGCTCACCCATGCATAGACAGTAAAAAGGCTTGGTGCATCACCACCAAATATTAGTTTTATAGTTTAGAATATTTGGACTGGAATACGGTCAATTTTCACAATTTTTTTATATTGAAATCCTGTGCTCAGTTTCTTTGAGATTCCTGGCTCTGGGCTTGAAGGTAAAAAAAAACCGAGCGCCTGAATATTTTTGCTAGTATTTTTCCAACATAAGCTCTAGTATTCCCTCTATCAATGAAAGAACTTCCGGCTTTAATAGTCGTACCGGCCCGGGAATATGATAATCTTCGCAACTATAGTTTTCAGTGGTACAACCCTCGTAGACTTCTTGAAGCTACGGCAAAGGAATTAAAAATGTATGATGTCAGAATACTCATGAGTTTAATGTAATATTTGTTGATAATTTATATATATTAAAATTAATGCAATGAATAATTGGTATGACAAGTACACGTAATGCACAACTATCAATTACATCTATATTAACAAATACAATTCAAGTCATTTCTTTCCACTATAATAGTTTACATCATTGAAGATACTTTTCTTAAAAACGAAACAATTATGAACCTAGCGAAGATACCATAGTTTAGGGCAAGCATAGCAGGAATAAAATGGACCAATTGACATTTCTAAATGGTTCGTCATTTTCTCAAACAATAAATTACTGATACCAGATGCCTTGAGGTGACAGTCAAAACGCGTGCTCAGTGAGGTCAAAAGAATAAAAACGCCACAATTTTAAAACAAGCATTTACTAGGCGCTCCAATAAATAAATAAAGGTCAAAAATATATTTTGCAAGAGACTAATTCGCTGCTGCAAGACCTTTCTTTGCGCAAATCTTAGTGGTATATTGTATTACGGAAAACTAGCATGTAACATTAGTTTTTGGTTTCGGTGCTTTGATCTGTATTCCGCTAAAGCCATATTGAGTAAACGCCCTACGTTCTGGAAGTAACCCAAGGCACTCATTTACTCACACGTTAATTAAAATGAACATGGTTCCGCTAATAATGTATTGAATAAGTGTCACTCGGGCTTTTCCTTCCATGTGATACAAATTCCCAACTTGACAACGGATTAGAGCACATGATCTCAAGCCAAGTATAGCAGCTTGTCGTCTCTTTGTATCAGTTGTACGAAGCATTGATAAGTACATATTGCGCTGGAATGTTTGGGAAATGTCAAATGTGTTGGACATGACGAGAGCTGTAGGAAGCAGAACAAGGAGACTACCAACTGAAGATGTTCCGATAACCAGTACCGAGAGCATTTCCAAAGAACTAGCAAGTCGAATTGCTGCATTGAACGAAGATATGAAGGTAAATATACCCATCAGCTTAAAACATGGAATGTAGATGATTCCAAATGCCAAATTGAAATCATGGTTCAGAATGTAGATTCCGCGGTAATGAGTTATGCAGGTTTCAGGCAATGCAAGACCAACTCTCGTCCAATTGATGCTATCATAAAAGAAACAATTTGTTATACCTTCAAAATATTATTGATTGTTTATCTCATAATAGCACTTACCATATCCTATCAAGCCAGAAGCACATCGTCTCGCAACAAACAAACACTGCCACAGCAGGTGGTAGAATGCTCGCCAAAGCCTCAACGTATAGAAAGGTTTGCAATGCAACAAAGAAGACAAATGCGAATCCGGTGAATGAAAATGGGCAACCTGCATAAGTATGAATCAGCCCGTACAGAGAATAGTCGGAGTTCATTGTAGCCATTGCAATCGCGTAGCCAAGTGAATGCGTCAAAAACACAATCACCATGGCAAGTGCAAAGAGCTTTTCTCGAATTGGTGAGCAGATGAGATCGAGCTTTAGAAATGATTTACCTGAAAATAAGATGTGTATTAATTTATCATTTTGTAAATTCTAAACTATATAAAATTCTTTTGATCTTTCTAATATACAATAGTTAGTTCCATTGGGCCAGTAACATGCGAAATTAAATTTGCCCTGCTGCCCTCCTTAAGAAAGTGCCCTCGTGCCCTCTCTTGGGTAACTGCTATTTTCGAACTCTTGTTTGTGCTCTGCCCTCCGAGCTAAGTGGGAGCCCTTGAGGGCAGCCATTTTGTTTGTGTTTCTATTCTGTTTTTGCATTGCTGTTTTTTTTGTTTAAATCCCTTCAACTTACCCCATACGGAATTTAGATACAAAGCTTGATTTCCAACACGAACAACTTCGTATCTGTAGATCCAAATATTTAGTTTTGATACCAAACAAGCCGCTTGCGTCACAGCGATGGTTCTAAGTAGAAGAGTATCATTCACACTTTTGCGTTCAACGAGTCGACACAACTGAAAGAAATAGTGGACAAGTATCCAAATATGAGGTGACCATATTAGTAGATGTGTCAAGGATCTCTTCTCTTTCTTCAAAATCAATTTAGTGTGTGTGTATTCGAAAGGAATGGTGAAGAAATTGCCACATATCCCGAGGATCCATGCACAAATTCGTGTTTCCAATTCTGTTAGCATGGTCTGTTAGATGCTAAAATAATACTGCGACGTGGAACTTCACTGATATTGTTTATACGTTGCTGAAAATGAGTGTGTTTCGAATAGTAATTATACCGATTTAATTTAAGTCTGAAATCGTAAGTGTTTGAAAATTGAATGAAACACAATCACATGCCTACCTTGCAATTAAGAAGGCTAAATAGGGCGCCAGTTGCTTATCAGTTAAGACCTTTTAAAACCGTTTAAAACCTCAATATAATAAAATGAGCACGAAGTCAACTAAAATACTAAAATTGAAGCCATGTATTAGCATAATTGTAAGAAATCAGATAGAAAATGATTCCTTTCTTCAATAAATTAAAGATATTACCCAGAACAGGATTTAACAGAAAACAGAGAAAAGATAACAGTTATTCATTTAATTGTGGGCTAGCTTTAACCTGGCAAATGAATAAGGAAACGAAACTGTTTAATAAAACGATATTTTCTGCACCCATTTTGCAATATGTTTTGCATTCTACTAGTGAAAGTATAGCGTACAGTGTTGTCAATTTAAAAAATATATATGGTAGATAGGCATTAAAAGGGACCAGGCTCAGGTTTGCCAGATAAAGTGATGCTTCTATACTGGTTGAATGTATTATTTTCGAATTTTCTGACAGTCAATCCTTGGTATGTGAACAGCCATTTTATCGAACTTGGTCAAAATACATTTTATGGTTTCTGTGGGCTGGCAAATATTCTGCTATTACCGTGCTAGATTTAGATTTTCTACCCTTTTCAATTTGTCCAAAGAGAGCTCACTTGTTGGTAAAAACCGAAAACGTGGTTCTGTTCACCCTTGTTCCTGCCTTTTTTTAAAGCACAGGCTACAGTTTGACTACGGATCAGAACTATGTATGTATGTTTATGTGTATGTTTTGTAGGGAAGGTGGGAGGAACTTCCCCAACTTGTGCAACGAAAATGTTTTGCCAAACGCCACATAAAATTTTGAGGTTAAATATGCTTATATCATACATAAACAGGATGGGTGAACAGTTTTGAGCTTATTTTCAGTTAAAATTTAACGGAGTTTTGGTTTTTTAAAACAAGACCAACGTTTTGATTTATAAGGAATTTGATGCATTTTTGTATATACAAAATATTTGCTAGAACTGCTAAACGTCTAAGGAAATATATTTAGCCACAAGTTTTGAATACAAGCTTGCAAAATAAGAAAAGCATAACGCAGTGGGTTAATGACCCTGTGGCATCCCATTCGATTTGGCTGGAAATTTGTACGCGAGTTATTTTGACCATTCAGAACAACTTTTTTTATAGGGTCCTACAAGATTCTATGAATAGTTTAACCGTTGCCAAATCGCCATCTTAGCATTGACGAGATATTATGATCCGTACGATTTGGCTGAAAACTTGCAGGATTGTTCAGTTCGAGTTCGAAGCGTTGAACAACTTTATTATTGGGTCAAAGAAGAATCTATGATAGGTTTGGTCATTAAAAATCGATATCTTTAATTATGAAAAATGTCAATAACATTTTTGACATCAAGCCTGAACAGATAGTTTCATAATATACTAGAAACTCCAAACTGAAAGTCGATATTTATGTTTCCAGATTTCGATATTTGAGTATCGTAATATTGATACTGTGTTTTGTGTTATTGAAATTTATTTCATAATACTTTGTTACCCCTTCCAGCGTCAAGTAAATGAATCTATGTGTGAATATATTGTATAATTAATTTGCGAGTAAATACGCGGCATTAGTACAAAGCCAATCAGAACCCTGAAGAATTCTAAAAATTAATAGAAACAATATTATGTAAAGAGCGGATGCATGTGCATATAAAAACTTGAAAATATGCGCATATATATATGCATTTTAGTGATAGTACTGTGGAATTATCTTCAATTCAAGTCTTGTGCCCGCTTTAAGTCCTTCTCTCCGATCTTCTGTCGATACTTGGATAGGAACCCTGGCCTGCGAGAAATTTAAAAATTGGCGGAATTTTTTTCAACACATTCTCATAACCTAACTTTTTTTAATTTGACCTCTAGTTGGGTACACCAGCTGTAGTTGCTGTCCGGTATCAGGTTTGAAATTCTACGAAGTGAGTTGCATACAACTTGCAGTAAGAAATTGGAAGGGAATAATATTTTTTCAATTGGTTTAGTAATGAATATTTAGAGCCTCTTACTTTATATCGAAAATAAATTGAGCTCATTTACGCAAATACTAATTCCGTGAATGTAAAAAATGACTAAACAACTAATCTGAGTTGAAGTGTGAATTAACCTGTTCTTAACCATCTGAAAGCCATTCTCAATTCAATGGTTTTCCAAACCCTGCCACATCTCTCAGTTTTGCTCTGTGTGCCAGTTGACGCAAAAATACGTTTTCAAACTTTCGGCTTGACGGCCGCCTAATGTACATTTACGTCGGTTTACTCAGATTTCAATGACTCACAAAATGAACTTTCACGAGTTTATTAACCTGACTATGCTTTCATTGCATTCTTCGGAAGCTGAGCTCTATTTTGATGTATGTATGTATATGTATCATCTTGTAATACAACGGACATGAGGCAACGTAACTAACCATGTTTTCGATTAGGGCCTGTTATTTTAGCACTAGTGAATGTTGCGCGCAAGTTCAAATCCTCAAGTTATATGTTATAAGTCCAAACAGTTCTGAATTCTGATTTTGTGTGAAATCTTTTCGAAATTACTTTTCGAAATGACAAGTAAAGTGTTTACTAGTGATATACTGGTTTAACACAACAATGGTAAGTGCCTACATAGCAGCATGAGTCGTTAATCCTAACATTTTCAAGGCGTTTGAGATACCCAGGTTCAGATAACAGCTAGATGTGTCATGTGTCAAAAACTATTCTTGGTTAGGTTAGGTTTTCCGAAAAATGTCAAAGTGATTAGTTAACACTAAGCGTTTTGGAACCTTGGACAAATGACGTAGAATCTTTGAAGACTATCCAGATAACAGACAGCCAACGCAAGTTGACATCAAGTCGAGGTTCAACTTTACCTGCAACCAATTCGTTCTATTCCGAAAATATGTAATTCTGCTCGTCGAAATAAATTATTGTGTATTACGGAAAGGAGATCGCTCCCGATACATGGGCCCGTGGTGATCTGTGCGATTTGGATGAAACTTGGAAGAGTTGTTCCTTCTGACCATTCTGAGCAACCTTCTGATGGGGCCCAAGAAAATCCGATGATTGATTTGACCGTTAAAAATTCCGCCATTTTGAATGGTGAAAATATTGGGACCGGTCAGATTTGGCTGAAACGTGGTACAGTTGTTCATAAGATCATTCTGAGTAACCTTCTAATAGGGACGGAGAAGATCCTATGATAAATTTGACCGCTAAAAATTCCGCCGTTCTGAAAAGAAAATATCTGGAGAAATTTGTATTGAGTTTTAATGTCTTCAGAGTGATAATGAGTATATAACTCTACTTTATTAAGTATATACATGACCCGATGTATCACGTGGATTACAGCTCAATTCACTTATGAGCACCTGAGGTTCCTTTCTGCTAAAAACTTAAAGTAAATCAATGCAAAGTCACCCATAAAATCTGTATGCCTAAAATTGTACATAGACTGCTAAAGAAGATTTTGCGTGTTTACAATAAATGTGTTCAAATTGTCTATAGGCCGAATTTTTCTTCGCCTGCTGCTACTAAGCCGACTAGAAGTACAGAACATGCAAGGTCTCAAGTGTGTTTCACACGTTTATGAGCAGGAATACAGTTCCATTCACAATGTGGTGAATGAGTGTCATTCTTGCTTGACTTTCCATGTGGTACAGATTCCCCACTTGACAACGGATCAGTGCACATGACTTTAGCTCAAGTTTTAGAGTTCGATGTTGATTTTCATCAGTTGGGAGTAAAATGGTTTCGTAAAAGTTCCGTTCAAACTTTTTGGAAACGTCAAATGAGTTGGACATGACGAGAGACGTAGGAAGGAGAACAAGGAGGCCGCCCACCGGAAACGCTCCGACAAGCAGTAGCGAAAGTAAATCCAAAGAATTGGCCAGCCGAATCGCTATACTGAACGTAGATATGAATGTAAGTATACCAATTAGCTTAAAGCTCGGAATACAGATGCTTCCCAGTGCCATATTGAAGTCCTGATTGAATATGTAAATTCCGCGGTAGTACTTCACGCAGGTTTTTAGCAGAGTAGTCTCAGACCTTGGCCACTGGACGCTAATTAAAACGAAACAAGGAACATAAATAATTGCATTATGTCCTTTATTAAGTTGCTCCATATATGAAGATAGACATGGAATATATCCAGCATATACTTCGGTAATAGGCTACAGACAAGTATATGCGCTAACAACAGTCCGGCCTGGGATTTAAGGGAAGCAGAGTTGGTCCTACATCCTCTGTTGTACCGACTTCCTGATTCACAAATTATTTGGGCTTTCCTTTTTCGCTTGTCTTAAACCGTTCCATCTCTCCCTGTACAGCGCTCTCTGCAGGCTAATGTTACGAGATATGCTGAGAAGGAACATATCACATACAATATGCCAGGCTGAATGAGAGATTGTATGTATTTTATTGTGAACGGTTCGTATTTTTCGCTTCTCTATCTACGAGAGAACGACTCTTGTCGTTCGTTCAGGCAGCTTTGTTTACTGCAAGAGCGCGTACACAACATGCGATACAGGCGCGGATCCAGGAATTTGTCAAGGAAGGGGCTGAACATAAAAACTTTAGGGAGCGCAAGAGGGGGAAATTCGCGCGCAAGGGTGCTAAAAATTTATCCTTTTTTGCTCGCAATGAATGAAAAATTCAAGCAATTGTTTGAAAGCCATACCTATTTTTCGACATTTTTGCGACTTTCATAATGTATGAATTTTCATTTTTTGTTTTCTCATAACATTAGGTGTTGTTATTTGTCCGAGCTTGTAAACTGGATTGCTATTTACATGATATTTTGGATGCTTATAGGAGGGTTCTAACTCTCCTCCTTCAACCCAGAGGCGCTAGGGTCGTTCGGGTTACTTTTCACTCAAATCTCAT
>JAQFXZ010001524.1:0-11751 GCA_034694025.1 Ceratophysella scotica | reverse complement strand
TGTCCATGCATAGGCATATGAACTCGTATTGCAAGGCGCTATTAACGGATCTTTCACCAAAACAATAAAAATTCCATGTACTTACCTTTACCTGGATAAGAATAATTGCAAACTGCCATTTGCAGAAGCAAGATTCATACTCCGCCATCAAACAAATCAATTTTTTGGTCTCAAAGGAATGTGTGGTGCGCGAGAGACGTTTTCCAATTCCAATTTCAAATCAAAAAATATTTAGGATTTTTCCGTGCGATCATCATTCCGATTGTTTTAGAAATAAAGATCGGTGGGATGCATCCGAATATGTATTTAATAACTTGATTATCTATAGCAACATGCATTTAATTAAAGTCAAATAGTGCAACATAAGTTGAACATGTTTGAAGTTAAATTAAGGTTGCTATGAGAGCCCGAGCCGCAGCCGCAGCTTGCATATTGCATGTTGACATAAGCAAAGTTGAAAGTGAAATGTGAAGTGATTGAGAGAAGTGAGTAGGTACATGCACTTTGCATGGGCGAAGTACGATTTGACCCTGGGTCAAGTAGGGGTCAAGCTTGGGTCAACAAAAACCATCCTACGGTCTGAACGAGAAAATTAGCTAAATTTTGAGGCATCATGCATGGTTGTGGGTTCAGTAGTTTAGGAGGAAATGATGAACATACAGACATACACACACACATTCGCACATTCACACGCACATTCTTACAGATGAACGTTTTTATGTAAAAGGATATGCATTGATTTGGATCTCGCAGTAATAGACGAATTTGATGGACTCTTATTCAAACGCTTTGTCCATCTGACTTCTACAGCATTAGCTGAACTCGCAACCGACTAGCAATAGATTCAAGTGATTCGGAGTATTCAAATGAGCGAGATAATTTGTTTTCCTATTTTGGATCGAGGTTAGGCACAGAATGAATGGAAATCCTCCAGGGTATTTGACGAGGATATTGGTCAGCTTATAATTTGTTTGGAATATTAAGGACAATCAATACTCAATATTAAAGCACTAAATTTCGATGTCGTCAATCGTCAATTCTTTTTTGTAATTTTGAAGAAACGTTGAAGCAAGGAAAAACCAGGAGCAGTTGCTGAATTTACTAGTTATAAACAAATCACGGAATAAATATTGACACGAACCATTATAATATAATGTAGTACTACAAACTACGAATTACAAGTAACATAATCTCGGAAATACCTCCCCAGATAGAGATGTAGTCTGGCCTGGCAGGTCCGTATGGGATTTTCATGTTCGGCGGCCTCGTTCAAGCTAAATACCGCTACCCCTGACCTGCCTCAAAAATAAAATTCAAACTAGATAGAAATATTTTAAACTTATTTAAAGTTTAATCGATTTAAAGTCCCCATGATTCGTGGGCTTATGGTACTATCCATATAAATAATCTTGACAAAAAATCCAACTACTAGTCCTTGTCATTAGAACACCAAACAAACACCATCAAGCCATCAAACCTTAGACGAGAACGAGAGAAGCTTCAGAATTTTGTTCAGATGCCTATGCCTTGCCAGGCAGTAATGTAGTGCAAGTCAAGTGAGAGGAAAAGCTTCCTTTTTTGAATTGAACTGGATGTACAGGTATGCTTGTCTGTTGATTAATTCCTTCTTAATGACAAGGGCGAACTTTTTGTAATGTTCAACAAAGCACTGTGCTTGTACTTTAAGCTACGATGATTATTCACATCAAACTAATTAAATATTTCAACTTTTGCTTGTTTTTGAACCGCTACTTCTGTAGTCTTCAATTATATATTTAACCAACTTTTTTATGTTGACTTTTCAGAATCAAATACGGTTCAAACGAAGCGAACACTAACGACGAAGCCGAATGACTTATTAAGTCTTTTACGAATCACACATATTGGAACATTTCCGTTTAGAATTATGGAGAAATCCCCTCTCGATTTCCTACGGAACAAAGTTCTTGGCTATCCACCGGTAAGAGACGTTCCAACAACTTTGGTTAAAATGCAATTGGAATTTTTTATTATTTATTGTTTCCAGAGTTCTAATACTTTAAATAGGTATTTCCAAAATACTTGTATTTTGAGAGCAGTATTTGTATTAATAGGAAAAAGAAAATACTCAAAATGAATACTTGTTCGAACCAAAATATAAAATGCATGTATTTAAATCACAATTGCAAGTTTTTCAAATACCTGTATTTAATATGCAAAAAAAAAACCGGGAATTTTGTATTTTAAATACTTTTCTTTCTAATACAAATTCCCGATTACTACAAGAATATAATGCTTTGTAAGAGAAAATTCAATATTCAAGCATTCATTACATAAATTACTCCATAATGATAGGCATTTCTGGTGACAAAAAAATTTATTGAGTAAAAATACCGAAAAGTTAGACACGTACGCTTACTTTGACATAATTTTTACTAGCAAATAAAAAATAAGTACTCTAGTACTCCGAAAATGCAAAAATATAAATACATTGGCAAAAATGTATTTAAAATACTACGTATTTTACATACAGTATTCTTCCGAATTCCTCGAAGTCCTCAACTACTTCCGAATTGACCCATACCTGTTTTGCTTCCTGAAGATTGCAAAGTTACATTTGTATAAGCCTCAAACTTGAGGCATAACAGGTTAATTTAAATTTGAAGACTGACCCAACACGATATAAATTTCCAATTCTTTTTGTTTGACTTTTGAATTTTCAGATAGTGAATGAAATCTTACATCACATGACCAGTTACGAAGATCTGAGATCATGTGAACTGGTATGCACAACCTGGAAACATGAAGCAGCCAAATTGTTACGTGATCATGATATACTTTATAGAATCTTTCAAAATCTGAAACCCCAAGATATAGGGACTTGTCGTCTTGTCTCGAAAAAATGGAGACTTACTGCTAACCACCTGCTCAAATCGGATGAATCCAAAGTACGGGTTTGGATTCCGGGCGAAGAAGCTGTAACTCGATTCATTAACACTTTTGACACAAACCCGTGTGTCTATTCTCGCTTTGTGTTTGGAAACCATTTCGATCTGACTCTCGATCTCGGCACTGCCAACACTCAGGTTTTAACAAACACTATCGGAGTCCACATCAAGAACCTCAGCCTGATAGGCTGCAAATGTAAATACGAAATTCTGAGAACACTTCTGTTTGAAAAACTCCCGAACCTGAGCCATCTCAGCATTTGGAGTGAGAGCATGGTGAATCCAGAAATAGAGAGTCCGACTGAACTGAATCAACCTCCAACACCGTATGATTGGAAAACACCGAAACACACCAGACTTCCAAACTTGAAAACACTTTTTATTTTCATGAGTTTAGTTGATATTGATAACCATAAAAAACTTTTACCAAGTGCTAAGGAATTCGTCACAGATATTCTCCAAGCCGCCCCAAACCTGGAGGAGTTGAGAGGAATTCCGGCAAAGACTCGCAGAATTATATGTGACGTCATTCTGAGAGAGCCACAGATTGTACTTCCAAGGATGTCACATTTGGAGGTTGTCGAAGTGGCTAAGCCCCTCACAGCTGAACTCTTTTCTCAACTTGAAGCCAAGCAGTTTCCCCTGAAGTCTTTCCACACCTGCATTGGAGGCGAAGAATACCCATACGAATCAATGTATTCCTTCCTGAGCAGTTTGAAAGATTCACTGGAAACCCTTTCTATATACGTCCAATATGGGGTGAAGGTTTCTAGAGAATTCCCAAAATCTCTGTGTGTCAAGCTCAGGAAACTCAAAACATTTAAACTTCAATGTGAAAGAGCTGAGATTGGGTATAACTTTTTACAGGACTTGGAACATTTGGAAGTGTTGACTCTAATTAAAACGGATATGAGCAAATTCATCTTTAAGGACAGTTTCATATATCCTCAGACACGACTGTTTGCAAATCTACGGCGTTTAAACTTAGAGGAGGTGAGTGGAGAATTAGACCAACGTCCTTTCCGAAACCTTCGTGTTACCATCTCCAGCACTTGAATTTATTTTAGTGAGATTAATGAAAAGCGCTGACTTCGATGTTAACTGCATATAATTCTTATAGAAATCCATGAGGGATTGTTTATTTGTTAAGTTGTTTCACCGAATTTGGAAAACTTTTAAAACGGACGAATATGAGTGAGTTAAAAAAAATATATATATTACCTAAATTAAAATAAATATACAATTAAAAATCTCTAAAAAAAAATACCTGCGTTATATTGAAGCAAACAATTAGATTGAAATATGTACATGGACAGATTATATTAAAATTTTAGTCGAATTTTTCAGGTAATTTTTTTCGTTTACCTAACTTTTTTCTTCTTATTTTTATTATATTTAACTACCTAGCTAAGCTAATACGTACTTGAATGCCCGCGCGTGGTTCATGATCCATAGCGCATTAGCATTGGAGACTTTCCATAAATGTAAGTAATATTTAGTAGGTACCTATATTTTTGTAGATTTTAGAATTCCAACCATGAAGTGAGGATTGAATTTGATATTGAATCGGACGTGACAGGTTATAAGCTTAGAGATTCTAAAAATCGTGCTCATGACGATTTATTTGCGTCTGACGAATGTAATCGACTTTGATTTTGAGTAAATCCTAGGCGTGTGTGTGTGTCCAAGAATTTGAGAACCGTAAGATGGTCTGCATTGCATGGGTTTTCTGCACTTCACAGTTCGTGTTTGCAGTGCAAGGTTCAAGTGCCAGATTTTCTTACTTTAGCGAATAATGTATGTATATATGTTCACATTAATTCATGCATAAAGACTTGTATAAATTTTAATGATTAGTAAAATCATAAAAATTTGCCGTTTTCGAAATCACGGCTGAATAAAATGTTGTGGGTTTTGCATCAAAAACAAATGCAATGAAAAATACTCTATATATCATTTGAACATCCCGAATAAAACTAGTCCACTTCACAGGCATTTCCACTGTACGATTTGGCTTTTGCATGCAATCTCTCTGATACTACTGTACAGATATGTTGAAACTAGTATGGGAAACGGGCTATTTCTCAAAATAAGCCTTTTACAGAATTACCGTCTATCATCTATTTTTCATACTATCCGGATATTTTGTAGAGCATACGGATTTATAAAACTGTTGGCTATGTTGTATAATTCTTGTACATTTTAGAAACAAATTGTACAAATCATCCAACCATCCAGGAATGATGAGTTTAATATCACAATACAATATTTAAGAGCTTTAATAAACACCCAAATGACTTCGTTTAATATTCGTCGGATTCCAGCTTCGATAGTTACAATTACAAATTTACAAGCACACTCTGAGCAGAGTTCAAATTCTAAGTGGACTTCGACGATGCGGAGGAAACTCGGATATCACTTTCTTGTTGCCGCAAAATTCAAATACATTCATTTTTTATCCAAACCAAAACAAGCAAATAGTCTGGCAGCTTTTGGCTTTCAATAACAAAAAAAAAAAAATCCAATGTAACAGCAACCAACTACAGCACAGAAGGTTTTAAAATTCAAATATACATTTGTTGATTTCGAGATCAACACGCATAACTTGTAATTATATTTTACGCTAACTTTAATCTGGGAAAAATCAGAAAAAACTGATTTTTCTCAATAGTTTTGTACATGCAATGCAACAAGTATAGAAAGGAACGCTAACAAACCGAAAATAAAAACAATTTGATCCTCGTTCTAACGAGTGCTAGTGCCACTGCCACCCAGTCACCGTCAGTAATACAATGTAAGCCGAATGCATTAATAATCTTCATATGAAACGAAATTTTGTAGCCAAAACCAAAGAAGCATTGTGAACACTTGCAGCGACAACGTCTTAGTTGAAATTAACTGTAACTATATTAAACTATTTTAATTCTCTTTTCAGAATTTAATCAAGTACAGCTCAGCGCCAGAATTTTTAAGAAGCCGAAAGACGAAATCATTCTAAGACGAATCGCTATACTGTCCTATTTACATACACTAAAAGCCAGAGATATGGGTGAGGAAATCCACCTTGATTTTGATTGCTTGCGGGAGCAAGTACTAGGCTATCCACCGGTAAGAGTCGCTTAATCAATTTTGACAAAATTGTAATAATTTTTATTATATTCTCAGATTGAACACCCAACTTTCCTACTTTTGCTCTGTTTGGCTTCTGGATTTTTAGATTGTGAATCAGATCTTCCAGCACATCACTACCTACGAAGATCTGAGAGCATGCGAACTGGTATGCACAACCTGGAAGCATGAAGCAGCCAAATTGTTACGCGATCATGATATACTTTATAAAATCTTTCAATATCTGCAACCCCGAGATATTGGGGCATGTCGCCTTGTCTCCAACAAATGGAGACTTAGTGCCAACCACTTGCTCAAATCCGAGGAATCAAAAACGGTGGTTTGTATAAAGGACCGGGAAGCAGTTACTCAGTTTATCAAAACTTTTGACACGAACCCATGTCTCTTTGCTCATTTTGAATTTGGAAAAGACTTGCCTCTTGCCACTGTGGACGCTCATCGTTTAACGAACAATATCGGAGTCCACGTCAACCGGCTCAGACTGACTATAAACAGCACCTGGACCTTCGAAATCCTGGAAGCATTTCTCTTTGAAACACTCCCTAACCTGAGCGACCTAATGATTTTCAATTGGAACATTTTCCGTCCCGAAACCGAAAGTACGACTCAACTGAATCAGCCTCCAAGATCTTATTATTGTAAAACAACGGAACAGCCAAGACTACCAAACTTGAAGAAACTTAACATTTTCTTGCATTTGGTTGATAATCATCAAAAACCTCTACCAAGTGCCAAGGAATTCGTCACGAATATTCTACTAGCAGCGCCTAATCTGGAATATTTGGGAGGAAGTCCAAGAAAGACTCGCAGATTTATATTTGAGATCATTCTGAGTGAGCCACAGATTGTTTTTCCAAGAATGTCAAATTTGGATGTTGCCAGATTGACGAAGCCCCTAACCACTGAACTTTTCTCTCAACTTGAGGGCAAGCAGTTTCCTCTCAAGATTTTCCGTATCGGAATAAGAAACAGAAAATATCCACTCGAAGCATTGTACTCCTTTCTGACCAGTTTGCAAGATTCACTGGAAAGCCTTGAATTATACGTGACCACTGGTGGGATGGAGATTTTTAAAGAATTTCCAAAGTCCCTGTGTACCAAGCTCAAGAAACTCAAAAACTTCACCCTCTCCTGTGAAGCAGTTGAGAACGGATATGACTTTTTTCAATACTTGGAACAGTTGGAAGACTTGTCTCTGATGTCAACGGACATGAGCAAGTTCAGGTTTGAAGAAAGTTTAATTTATCCTCAGACAACTCTGTTTGCAAATTTGAAGCGTCTGCATTTGGATGATGTGAATGGAGTACTGGATGAAAGTCCATTCCGAAACCTTCGTGTTACCATCTCCAGAACTTGAATTTATCATAATTCGCATACCTTCAGCCTAAGCAATCTTGATAATCAATGTAGATCGATACGAGGCGGAAATGACGAAGCAGTCATTTCCAGAGCACGACTCGTGATAGTGACAGTTCGATTCGTCCACTCGCATCTCAAGATTGGAAAGAACCGGAATACCCAAGGCTTCCAAACTTGAAAGAACTAAATATTTTTATCTGTTTGGTTGATAAACAGTAGCAGGTATACCAAGAACTTTGTCACGGACCTTCCTGAGCAGTTTAGGAGATTCACTGGAAAGCCTTGGAATCCACATGACCAACCGTGGGATGGAGATTTTTAAAGAATTTCCGAAGTCCCTGTGTATCAAGCTCAAGAAACTAAAAAAGTTCACACTTTGCTGCGAAAAATGTTGAGAATGGGTATGACTTTTTCAAATACTTGAAGCAGTTGGATTGGAAGAGTTAATTTTAATTACAACGGACATGAATAAGTTCAAGTTTGAAGAAAGCTTAATATATTCGCATACACGACTGTTTGCCAATTTGAGACGCTTAGATTTGTATGGTGTTACTGGAGAACTGGATACAAGTCCATTCCGAAACCTTTTTGTTAAGATTTCTAGAAATTAAGTGTCGCTCAATCCTCCTACTCACATACGTGAGTACGTGAGGCTTAACTTATTCGTTTGATTTAAAATTGAAAAAAAAAAGTAAAAGAAATATTTTCTTGTGATGTCTCGATCCCGAATAGTAAATTTCTGCTATTCGGTTCTGAAGTATTCGGCGGACCGAATATTGGATCAATGGCGGACGACCTCACCATTCGGTGGCCGAATTTTCGGTCAATGTCGAAAAGCCAACTCTTTGGCCGGCGCCGGCCGAATATTTATGACTTGTAAATGAAAAAAATTGACATTTTAATTGGAAAAAATATGTAGGACAGTCGAAAAATATATCAAATTCTTTGTAAAAACTGTTCGACCTAGAGCCGAATATTCGGTCGAATATATGCCCAAGGATACGGTGGGCCGAATATTCGGCCAATTGCGGAAAAATTCAATATGCGGCACCGAATATTCGGGACTTCCCTATATTTTACTAATTATTTCGGGCAAACAAATCCGATAATCAATACCTATGTGCCCTGTGCTGCATGCACAGGCTGTGCATGCACACACTTGGCGTGTCTCGATTTGTAGCAGGTGGCACTGCCGCGCGTATAAGCGCTTCGCGGAGATTGTGTGTATTTTCTAGATATCCACGACGCGCAGGCCTTTTTAAATTAAAATCAACTAAAATGTACATCCATATTATAAACTGAACAAAATGCATAACTGAGTTCTAAGAATCAAGAAGGGAATGCAATGAATACTTCAGAATCCAAAACACTTCAGAGCTTAGTGCAACAATAATGAATGGTGAATATAAACGTGATTAATGTCCTTGAAGTCAAGCCAATAAATATATTTTTGACAACAGCGACCGACAACTGACAAGAGACAGAATACTTACTCCATACACCTAACTAACTACCTATATTGTTCTGTGCTCCAAATTCATCACAGTGACACATTCTTCATAAGTTAAACGAACATACCAATTCGAAACGCAATACAACGTGTTAGTCTCATACTCCAGCACAGTCCGTACATTTTCAGATTATTCTATTGTCATTCATAGCAAATTAGAAATTACCAAAAGCTTTCGAGATTTTAGATTTTAGCCAAAGTTGAATTGAGAAAACCTATTTACAAAATGGCCTATTTTAACTGAACTCACTGGCATACGGCATACATTTCAAATATTAAATAAGGTAAAACTACAGTATCTATTCAACTAGTACAACTTTCGAAGGTCAAATAAACTGATATTGACACGTGCATCAATTTCATCAATAATTTAAAATAGTACATATGGTTTCAAATGTGTTCCCAGGTACTCGTACGTACATTTGATTGACTAATAGTTCATATAGGCAACATGGCACATTGCATGTTCTGAATTCACATAAACGTTATGCAATTTCTAATACATTCAAACACAAACAACAGGTAGCAGGTAACATGAAAATACAAAAACTCACTACGAATATTATTCTACTTCCTATATACATTATACATTCTAGACAAAGGTAACATTAAAGGACTAAGTAGATCATCCGTCCTGTTTTCAACACCTTTAAAAATCAAAATCACAAAGTAGCCATCTGAACTCAGTGAGTCACGAAGACCAAAATAATATATATGTAGATGACTATTTCTGATCCACAGGTCAAAACCAAAACCGACATGCAATTTTTGATGGACACGGCTATCAGATTTTCAAAGCATTTGCTAAGCATAAAACCAGCATCTCGAAAAGTCTGTTAAAATCAAACCTCGAACTCCAACCAAATTCACATTGAATTTATCTGATCGAGCAAGAAAAAATACTGCATTTTCCAATTTTAAATACGTTCTTCATCTGAAGAATCTTCCCGGTTTCTTTCCCTAGTACTCCGTGACCCAAAGAAGCACGGAAAGTAGATAAATCCACCGCCATGGCCGCCACCTGAGCAGTTCCCGTTACCACCAGAGCACTTTCCATTCGAGGCTACCAAAGCAATGACGGCCAGTGCCACTGCGAATACGACAATAAAAACCAAGTAGATCCGACTTGCAGCCACAATGTATTCTTCGGGTGTCAGACTGCAGCAAGCGCAGCACTCATCCCGCATCAAGAGTTGGACAAATACAATCAAGTAGACGGAGAGGACAAGTGCGGCTAGGCTGGCAACGAAGAGGATCGAGGATTCATCGGATGGCAGGCAGAGAAAAATGATCAACGTAATCAAGGCGACTGAACCCAACACAATTAGTACACTTCCGAGCCAGGTCAAATCCCATTTCGTCTGAAATGTGCAAAGCGTCACCACGAAACAAACGAAGAGCGTAATTCCGCCAGCATACAGCACGTGATTCGTCCTATAATACGAAAAACACATTTTTGATTTATGACATGTCAAAACGTGTGTCGTATAATTTTTATACTGGCTTACTCGGTCCATGTTGCCACCCATGCCACTGGAATGGCCAGAGTTATTGTGAAGAATGCCAGAATCAAATAATTCAAAGGATAGCTGTTCGATACTCGTTTTGAAACGTTCAACGTGAGCATAGCCAACATTGATGTAGCTGAGAGTCCCAAAATAATGTATGCTGGCGTTGTTGAATCATCATAATCATTTCCTCGCAGATATGCCCTGATGGTGGGCTGAAATTGAGTCAATGCGACTAGTCCAGTTGTGAAGAGAAGTTGTGCCACAAAAATTCCAAACACTTTCCTGTTAGTAAGTACATAAAAAGTTAGGTATTAGGTGCTACATGCTGCTAATGCAATGATTGATTAATTAATGATCACAACTTGGATAACTGAACTGTGATCGTGAACTGGTACTGAACTGACCTCATGAATCCCAGACGAATTGACTTGATGGAAAACTCAAAGTTCTCCTGCCCAATGAATTCAAATGGAGGTCCAAGTGCGGAGCTGTGTCCAGCTTCATTAACGGGGAACTCATTATCGACCGATGAGACAGTGATGTCTCTTTTCATGATGCCCACCAGCTGTCGTCCGGGTCCGGGTTCAGGAAAATAATGTCAACTGTCAAAAACGATAAACGAACAGGTGTGACTGTCAATTGACTAGACTACTGATTCCGGCAAACATTCTCCCAAAAGTTGCTTAAATTCAAGGCGTCAGCGAAGGGTCAAGCAAGGGTACTATATAACACTTTGTTCGGCAAATGCAAAATTCAAATATATATTCACCGCACATTCGCCTAATATTCACCGTAAAAAAATTCGTGCTTGAGCGAATAAAATTGACAAATTCTTGGCGAATAGTGAATATTCGCCTCCTCTCCTCTTGTCTGATATGTCATATGTCTGACCTTTACTGGTCCCGGTCCACTAGCAACAATAGTAGCAACTACAAAGGCGAATACTCCAAGCAATTTTTGGCATGGGAGCAAAGGTCAAAGGTTACAGGGGGTAATATTCGCTATTCGGGGAATAGGGAATACCGAAAAACAGTATTTCCGGCCTAAATATTTGACAGTACTTTTAAATTACTTACTGAAGCACACACTGATTGTAGCAATTACAGGCAACAGGAAACAAAAATGCCCCACCCCACGATATTTCTTTCATATTTATTAGGACATACTACATACTAGTAGGTTATGAAACAAAATACTCTGTTGTACTGTATGTAATGTATTATGTATTATGTATTACTTTACTCTACTTACCGTGACGGTTTTGTTAATTATTCTTACGAGAATCACGAACAACGGAGACGGACCGGACGACGAC
>JAQFXZ010001523.1:0-11752 GCA_034694025.1 Ceratophysella scotica | reverse complement strand
TTGAGGCGAGTGGAACAATGGGAGTCTCCTTGGATATTCGAAGTACGGCTTTTCAAAAAATTATTGACAGTTTCACACATGACTTTGATGTGAATCGTCGTCACAATTTTACCACATCCACCACGTCCTGTTTACCAAGCCCAACCAAACCATCATTTTCAATTATAATTCCAGTTACGATTATCTATGTTGTCACAATTGGCTTAAGTATTCTTGGAAACAGGATTCTCAAAGAAAGGATTCGGATTGTCCAGCGCTTTTATCCTGCAAAAAATGCTGATATCTCTATGATTCCATAATTATAATTATCGTACTACCAAACACCAGTCGCATCATGATTTACCAAGATTTGAGTTTACTGTGAGGCAAAAACTGAATCATAGAAATGATTTAAATATATATACAGCTACAAAGTATTTGGTACGAACTTACTTCTGTGGGAATCTTGAGTTAGGAAATTCTTAGAACGATAGATCACGCGGAATATTTTAATGATATGGATTTTACTTTGCTTAATCTACGACATAATGAAGAACTATGTTAAATCCTGATTTTGCATGTTTTACATTTATTTTATTTTAGTTAAATCGAATTAGTTATCATATTTAGTTTTTGATTTATGAGACATCTGTTTTTGATTCAGCTGACTTGGTATTCAAGTATTTGATATCCCAAAACAAATAAATCCAAAACTCATAGTTATGAAAATTCAGTACTGGTATTTTTTGTCAATGTTGAGGTACTACATTACACATATTGCTTACTCACATATTTTTATCCATTGATACAGTTGCGATTTTCGCTCTTAATTAATAATTTTTGTTGCATATTTTTGTAACAATTTGGCCATATGAATGGTCCTAGGGCGCAAAAGTAAAAGTACGTTTATTTTCAATATGATGGCATATATAGGTAATGCTGTACATGTGTTTTTGATGGAAAGTAATTTATTTTCATCCAAGTTTTATAGCACCAAACAAACGTTGGAAAAAATATTGTTTAATTCTAGCATTTTCACTAGATATGTGGATCTAGCTTGAAGGCATACTGCCATTGGGAAACTACAGATTTGATCATTAGTAAGTTGCTCTTTTAATTTATATAAAAATTAAAATACTTTTAAGAATAATTATAAATAATAGTACATTAAACAATACATAAACAGCTTCACAAAATAATTATATCATTCATCTAATTGTATATTATACACAATATACAACACTACAAGAGCCTATGCTCGGCATTCGGCATTCATAGTTCAATTCTTTTTGAACCGGTCAAACGGACCTTGTCATTTGCTTTGTTGGGAGTCTTGGTATTCAAGTTAAAATTTTCATAAACCGAATTCATCATGCCTTCAAGCTTGAATGCTCGTTCACGCAAGTGTGTAACTTGCCTGCGAAGCGTGTTAAATTGTTCCGCGCGCTTGAGAAATTTACTCCGGCTTGGTTTGGAATCCCAACCTTCCTTCAGGTTACATTCTAACTCCTGGTAAACATGATCTCTCACCCTCTTCGATAGCTCAATTGTGGATTGCGCTACGTCTAAATTCTCCTCCAGAAGCTTAGAAACTTCTAACCCAGTGGAGTTCGTCAGTTTCATTCGATTTAAAAATGTTATAGCTTCTTCAGAAGTAAAAGTAAACTTGGCTTCGATCCGATGGAGCTCATTTTCCATGAGCATATGCTCCCGCTTGACTTCTTGTGCTTCTATTTCCCATTCAATCACTTCCTTCGTCCGCAAATCAATTTCCGCATCAATTTGATTTATTATTTCCTTGAAATTAAATTTAATTATTACAATTTATCTTTATTTACAATTTAACTAAAGATACGAAACGCCAATACACAAATTTGAAGAAAGAGTGCCCATTTTGCGATTTATACAGTAGTGATCGGAATCTGTAATGGTCGTTAACGTGGCACCGTTCATTTATTCGTTCATTCTCGCGACGTTTTTAGTTTTTGATTAACCTAAAAATATATTCGACGCTTTCGTTAAATATTTGAAAATCCGTGTTGGCTAGTTTTGCAGGGCAATTTGCAGTATCGGCAGTCAGTACATATAGTCGCTAGCTTGGCTGGCCAGTAGCCAAACTGATTGTGAGTAGTATTAGTCAATTATGCAAACCGACTAGGTTTTTTTATATGCTTGCACCAATACATACGTACACACTAAGGCGTGGTTCATTACCATCAACGTTATGGCATGATGCTTGTTAAATCCGTTGTCATGGATATCCGAAGTAAGCTCGACAAATTGTTTGATCGATCCGTCCAGGTCAACTGCTTCCGGTTCTGAGGCGTGCAGAGATGAGGAATTCTAAAAGAAAAATCAATCACAAGCCAGAATAATTAGTATAATAAGTAGATCAAATGTATTCGGATCCGCTATACAGTAATACACTCTAATTACGAATCATATTTGTATCTCTTTTATATTTTGCAGTTTCCGTCCGTCCGTCTGTTGTTCCCTTATCTTGACACAGGGAAGCACTAACGGGTCAGTTGAGGTGTCAAACGCTTTGTTCTAATCCAGCGCAGAAAATGAAGTATAGTTGACTCCGATCGAATGACCCCGTGACCCTAAATAACTTAAAAACTGAGAAAATTGGCCAAAATTTGACTTTTTGCCCAAATTGGAAACTGTAAGGTAGGAACACTTGCTCATTTAAAAAAATCTTTTGCTCAATTCAAATATAATTATTCAGTCAATTGACCCTTGACCGCAAAGTGACCGGAAACCTGGAAATTGACCGAAATCTCAATTTTTCACCGAATCGAAAGTTGCAGGCAATGAAAGTTCTTGCTCCTCTTAAAATGTTTACTGTGACCCCTGACCCCTAAGTTACCCAATAACCGAAACATTCACCAAACTCTGTTGTAAAATTTTTAATACTCTAAATTATAAGCCCTCTGTCCGTAGAACGGGCCTCCGACTAGTCCAACAATAATGCGGAGAAGTAATTGGGCTATTTCCTTTTAGATAACATCAATTTAATATAACCCCAATCGTACAGGTAAAAATACATTTGCTCGCTCTATCGCATATTTTGTTGTGAGGGTTGTTTAATTTTTTTTTTCACAATTTTTTGAAAATCTTCCAAACCCAAAGATTTATTTAGAGTAGTTGGGTTGAAAATCAAGTTGAATTGCAGCAAATATTAGGCTTAAATATTTGTTTTACTTGTCAATTTCTCATCTCAAAACTCAAAATATTCTTCATCAATTATTTTTAAAAAAGTGAACTATATATTTTTTAATTATAGACAAGCTAGCTGAAAGCCCGTCCTACCGACGGGGAACTTCTGGTTTGAAAAATGGAAAATTAAATACTTGTAGTAATGAAGTTCAATTTGTATTTACGAGGGTTGTTCCACTGAAAACTTAAGTTGCAAAAATGAATATATTTCCGACCTGGTACGACTACTAAGGCCGGAAGTCCAATCATTGATAGAGGGATTACTAGAGATAATGTTGGAAAAATATCAGCTAAAAATTTTCAGGCGTTAAGTTTTTATTGAACTTGAAGTCCAGAACCAGGGATATCACAAAAACAGAGCACAGAGTTTAAATTTAAAAAAATTGTGAAAATTGACTGTATTCCAGTGCAAATACTCCAAACTCTGAAACCAATGTTTAGTGGTAATGCACCAAGCCTGGTTTTTGTCAATGCATGGGGGAGTATATTTAGTTCAGGTGAAACTGAGGTAGTGGACAGGCCAAAATCTGGTCATGTCAAAGTTGGCCAAAGTGACCAAAACTTACAATGCGATTCCTCTGTCGTGGACAAAGACACTAGATTGACAGTTCGAGAGATGGCTGCAAAATCGAAGAGATACCCAAAGATTGTGTGGCATATACTCACAATCTACCTTGGTCTTGTATTGAAAAGTTCTTGATGGGTTCAGGAACACAAGAGCAAAAGAATTTTTGCTGTCAAGGAAAAGTTTCAAACGCATAGCTTGAACCCTGAATATTTAAAAACTATGATACTCAATTATGATACTCAATTAGACTCATATTAACTTGAAACACAAAGGCTGTTCATAGTGTTGCTTGGGACTTTAGAAAAACAAAATTTGTGATGGAAGAATTAGCATGGAAAATGCATAACGGGGTGATCGACCCAGACTCACCTTAGACTTTAATTTTTTATAACTCAGCAACCACTGACTATGAATTCATGAAACTCGCCTATCTTTATTACAGTCCTAACTTGGTCACAATTGACAGTCACTTGTTCCCTAATATCAAGTATAACCTGAGAAAAAAATCGAATAATTCAAAGGAAAAGGTTGAAAAACTGACTTCACGCTGGTTGAGGAACAAATCAGAATAATTATATACAAAAGGGATATCTAAACTTAAGCTTCTGTGGGAAAATTGTGTCGATATCAAAGGTAGGTGTGTAGAAAAATTGGGCTTTGTGCGACTGCTGACGTAAAAATTATGAGCGAAATAAAAACTAAAGTTTTCAGTGGAACAACCCTCGTACAATATATTCAAATAACCTACTCTAAATTTTTTAAAAATTATTTTCGCTTCCAAATTCCAACCCTCTTCTATGACTTATTTTAATTTTCTTCACAACCCTTGATATAGGTGATCTCCTTTCAGATTTTCGACTTAAACTCGATATCAAATCTGTTTGCCAATCCTTGATTTGTGTGATTTCTCTTTTCTTTTCCTATCAGTTACGCTCCATATCTTTTTTCAACTTAAACCCACCACTTTGCATTTTATTCATTTCAACCCGTGACTTTCCCCATTCTCTATCTCCTGTATCTCTCCCCACCCAATAGATTTTTTCTCCCACCTTCAGCTAAAAACTGCTACGTCACACTCGCTAAACTGTCTGGTTTATTTATTCATTTATTTGTTTACTATTCGACCCTGAAAGTCAAGCTCTTAGGTTGGAATTCTCAATTTCATTGTTTACATAATATTCCCATAGTTCACAACATCATCTGAAGCCGGTAAAACTGATGCAGGTAAAATTTAAGATTTCGGTCTATTTTTCGGCTTTTGGGTCACTTGGTAGTCACGGGGTCAAACAAATCCAATAACGATAGTTTGAATTGAATTCGAGTTCTCAGCCCGCACATATTCCGAATTTTGCAAAAAATCAAATTTTGACCTATTTTAAGGTTTTTCGGTCACCTGGGGTTACGGGGTCAAACAAACTTCATAATTGAGTTTTAAATTGATCAATAGTTTTCCTACATTACAATTTTCGATTCGGCAAAAATTAAAAATTTCAGTCAATTTTTTGGTTTTAGGATCACTTTGGGGTCGCGGGCTCTAAAGACCTCATAATTAACTAATGAACTGAACTTAAGTGTTTCTCCCGAACTATTTCTGATTCGGGAAAAAATCAACTTTTGACCAATTTTTCGGCTTTCGTACGAAGCATTTAAGTTAGAAGTACGAAGCATTTAAGACCTCAACTGATCCTATACCACTTTCCAGTGTCGAGATAATCGCGAACAGACAAACAGACGGACAGACAGAAACTGCAAAATATATAGTAGATATGTTTCTGGTAAAAATTTTAAGAACTTTTATGATTATGAAATAGGACGGACGAAATGATTTTTTAAGTTCCCTCAAAATAAATATTTTCCGCGATATTTTTAAACCTGTAACAAGTATATATGGACTTCAAGTCTTGAAAATCTATGAATTGTATTCTAAAATTGAATTGAATATAATTAAATGTAAATAAAATTGAATAATTGAGTTGTCTTGAGACTTGAGACAGGAGCCATACAGCAAAGCGTCAAAATATTGTCTGAAAAAATCGTAAAATCAGATTTCAAAGAATTTTTTGTATAAAACAACATAAACTGACTATTTGGATAATTTGATCGTACTCATGGCTTCAATCTATAACTTAGATTTTACTGCAAATGCGGTGAAAGTTTCCGTCCAATAAAACCTTTTTGGTGTTTACTCCTTTTTTCAATAAAATTCTAAAGTATTGAAATAACTCTCGCATCTAATATGCTAAATATCTATTCATAACTTACTACTATCAGAAGAACGAACAAAAGCAGCGTCAATACTGATGAGTGCATTTTCTTCAATCCGCAACTTCGTGTACACAGAATATTCAAATTCAATTATTCACAACGGTTTATCAAAAAAATATTCAGCTCGTGGCTTTTAGCACTCCCGGTCGCCCAGTCAGACAGCTTGATTGTGATGGGATCTTTGCCTACCCTATCCTGAATCTTGTATGTGCATGTTTTGGGATAAAATTGGATTTACAATGTGACAGTGCATTGCCGCCAGAAGTGCCGGATGCCGCATAGTACAACAAGCAAATTGTTACGTTTGGTAGTACGCATGCTTTGCATGTCTGTGGACAGGAGTTCAGAAGGGAGAAAGGAAATAATACAAAATCGAACCGACCTTCGGCATTGATATTTTTAAACGCGAACGGGGTTAAAGGTTTAATTGTGTTAGTCACTGGAATCACATACTGAGAGGGCAGGCACTCTTAAAATATCCAAACACAAATTCAAGGTAACTGAAACAGAACAGAGTAAAAGGCATGGCAAGATCTGAATCATCGGAATTTAGGTTAGGTTAGGTTAATTTACATTTCACATTTTCTATTTCGTGGCGCGTGCATATGTACTAATATCCAGAGTACATATCCATTTTTGATATACTTAAATTCAACCCCTGACTCATTTTTTTAAACTCAAACTCGTTTCAAAACAAATTTTGATTTATTTTATTTCTATGTTTTTTCACTTTCAGCTAAAACCGTTCCTGACCAGTGCTTAACTTCTGCTGATTGGCCCGTAGCATCTTTTGAATTCTGTAACTATGAGAGCCCGACCCATTTCCTCCATATCTGTATCTGTATTCAACTTAAAACCAATTTACGACCGCTTTTCATTTTCTTCATTTCAACCTTCAACAATCGAAAATGTCTTGGGTTGAAATTTTCAACCCAAGACATTTTCGACTCGCTATAATCAAGATTTCGGTCAATTCCTCAGCATCTGGGTTACTTAAGCGTCAAACAAACTTCATAATTTACATTTGAATTGAACGAAAGTTTTCACTCACTAAAAATTAATAACCTATAGCCGCACAGGCGACAATAGACTCATGACACTGGAAGACAACGCCGGAGGCGACATCGCAAAGGGTTTCGTTTACCTCAACCATGCTCGGAAACTTTAAAATAGTAATATCTCATAAATCATATTACTAGTAATGTTATATATGGTGGTGTCAATATGTAAAATTAGCCATTTAGCCAGTTTGTAAAATCACTAGCTGTGTTAGCCAATTCGTAAACTCGCTAACTCAGATAGCGATTTTACAAACTGGCTAGTCGTGTTAGCAATTTTACAAACTCACTAGCCACGCTGGCCAATATAAACAATTAATTTAGGATGCCAACTTTAATCAAACTCAAATATACGCTTATAGTAACAAATCAAGTAGCAAGGAAACCGTCTGTCAAATCAATGAATCATGCATGTCATTCACTACAGCAAATCACAATATTCCGTGGTCAACTACTTTGTTCGATATTCAATACACGGATAAACAACTTAAACATAGCTTAAATCTACTTTTATAGTTCCGCAAAAATACTCCGAACAGAACCCAGACTACTGAAGTCACATGATGATTTCCGTATACTAAAGTTAAATACATCGAACTAATATAATTTGTTAAGACATGAACACAATTGGTTTCATTAGATGAACTAAAACTTATTTTCTACTCAATCTATTCCCAGGATTCAAGGTATTTTTAACAACTTCAAAAATCCACAGCTGTCATCTGAAATTTTATGACAACTGCGAAGCCAAAAACAGAATCATCATATTTGCAACAATTGATTTCATTGAGAAACTTGGCGTTTGTGAAGTTTGGATTCTTGATTTGACTTTAGGTTCAGCGATTGTTTACTTTTATTTGAACTTCTTAATTTTTTCTAATTTTCGTTTATTTTCCGTCCGCCTATTTTGGGCAAATACATTTTCGGTCTAAAACACCGTCGGTAAAAAGAAGTTTACGTCAAAGTTAATTTTGGAAAATGATATGCGGTAAAAAAAAAATCGGTCAGTTGTGGGGTTCCAACTGTTAACGAGCAATACATTCTGATTGCAACATTAGGAAAAACCGTCAGAGTTTCCTCGATAAATTCGTTAACCCATTAAAAAACTTTCAACAATGTAAAGGACACCATTGTCCACACTGGTACAAATGTTGGAGACGAAATTGGTAATACAGCTTAGCTTGCAGCGTCCCAGGAATTGTGAGCAAACCAGTTTGTGTTACCCGGAACAGCTTGAGCGAAGCGTGTTCATCACTTAACAAAGTTAACGAAGCGGTTGGTAATGTGCTGACTAAAGTATTGCATTTATTGAACGATTTTAAAGACCGCTTCACGATTGAGATCAGATACGACGATTCAATTCATTCCAACTCAAATTCCAGTGTGAACGGTACTAAAATCCGTGAAAATATCAAATCCGAATATGAAGACCTATTCAAGAGAATCCAATTTGTGATTCGTATCATCCAGTACATTCTACTTGGGACCATTCTGTTGATTCCGTTGAAAGCCTGGATGTACCTTCGTAGCTACTTACAAAACAAAGATAAACAAACTTCAAAAACAATGAAGAAGGAGGACCCGAAGATACAGATTGTACTGATCCTGATTCATTTCCTGATTACCGCCTCCATTTGTTTATTTGACTACCTCCTCTACTATATTCAACACGTTGTGGAGACGAAGGGAGAAATAAGTTTTGAGGCGAGTGGAACAATGGGAGTCTCCTTGGATATTCGAAGTACGGCTTTTCAAAAAATTATTGACAGTTTCACAAATGACTTTGATGTGAATCGTCGTCACAACTTTACCACATCCACGACATCCTGCTTACCAAGCCCAACCAAACCATCATTTTCAATTTTCATTCCAGTCGCGATTATCTATGTTGTCACAATTGGCTTAACTATTCTTGGGAGCAGGATTCTAAACGAAAGGATTCGGATTGTCCAGCGCTTTTATCCTGCCAAAATGAATGATGCCTCTATGACGATGTACTGATCGTACTATCGAACATCAGTCCCATATCACATTTTATGTGGTAATATTTACTTAAAAATTCTGAAAACGATAGCTCACGTGTAATATTTTAGTATTATGTCTGTCTAATTATTTGTATAACATACGATATATTGAAGAAATATCTTAAAAAATGATTTTTATTTATTTGTGTTTACTTTGTTTCAGTTAAATCGAATAAAAATTATTAGCAATGAAGTTTGAATAAAACGAAATTAATTCTTTAATTTATGCGAGCATAAGCATAACACCAACACATAGTGGAAGTGGACTTCTTATAGTTATTACATATTGCAAAAATTGTTAAAGTATGCCTAAACTAAATAAATGCTATTTAAACCTATTTCCCTATTTATATATTTAAATGCGATTTTATAAAGCAAATCCTATCATTTTCTCCCTTTCGAGCTATAGTTGTAATAAACTGGTACTGGCATATTTACCTTTCGATTTACCTCAGATCTTTTTATCTGGCTTGTTATTCCATTAATTGATTTACCAACACAAATAAATCTGTAACTCGTATTTATACAAATTGATTACAATTATCTTGTAAATTTGGAGGTTTTATTGCATACTTACATATTTTTATGTATAGACAACCAGAACGTGAGTTTGCTCGTTTTGTTTCATGACGTCACTACACAGTTTCCCCTATCTAAAAAGTAGCTTCAGTTCACTCCTCGATTTTCGCTAGACGGATGAACCTAGAAAGTTCTAGTTGGCGTTTTCGAAATCTCCGTTAAATTCTGTGTGATTTCGGATAAAGTTATATTTTTTAAAACAATTGCTTGAAGTATAAAATTGACATTTTGTGACAGAGTGTCTTCCCATTCCCACACGTGTTGGTTCGGTTTTCCTCTCAGATTGGGCAATCTATGTAACTCCAAAAAAATCCACCCCACACAGTTGCGCGAGACTTTGTCGCATGCCGATCGCAGCGCTGCTGCGGTGTTCTGGTTGCCTATACAGTTGCGATTTTTCTCTTAGTCAACGCAGTACTCGAATGACTTCGGCTACATCCTTTTCCGAAAATCGAGGAAAACAATGTTTAATATTTTTTGTTGCATATTTGGTACATATTTTGTCCTATTTGTTGCATATTTTGATTAAACTGGTGAATGAGGCAGAATAAAAAATTAAAGACTTCACTACACAGAACTTCGCCGGTTTTGTTGACAATAGTGTCTTGTTTCCCTCTGGAACCAAAGTGGAACATTATTTATCCTTCAATTCTGCAGGACGATTTGAGATATTTTGGGTAAGAGCTATTTTATATAGAATTTAACATTGTATGCACATTTGTTAGAAAAGCGCGTTTATTTTTAACATAATGGCAAATAAAAGTAGTGCTGGGCATAAAATTTTGATGTAAAGTAATTTTTGTTTCATCCAAGTTCTATAACATCAAATTTTGTTTTAAAAAATCATATTATTTTCACTAGATATGATGTGTGGATCTAGCTTTAAGGCATACAGGCTTTGAGGACTAACACATTTGAATATTAGTTATTTAAAAACTTTCTTTTAATCTAAATAAAATATAAATACTTTTGGAATAATTACTATATATATATATATATATATATATATATATATATATAGTATATTAATAGATAATTATTAGTATATGGAATAATTACTATATATATATATAGTATATTAATAGATAATTATTAGTATATAATTAATATAATATACATAATTAATAATATATATATTAAATTATGCAGAAACAGGTTTACAAAATAATGACATCATTATCTAATTGTAATCATATGAAATACACAACACTACAAAAGCCTTTGCTCAGCAGTCGGCATTCATAGCTCACTTCTTTTTGATTCGGTTAGTCCGATTTTATCATTTAGTTTGTTGGCAGTATTGGTATTCAACTTGAATTTTTCATAAAGCGAAATCATCATGTCGTCATGTTTCAATGCTCGTTCAAGCAAAGGTGCAATTTGAGTGCAAATCTTGTATAATTGGTCCGTGCGCTGAAAATATTTACTCTGGTTTGGTTTAGAATTCGAATCCTCCTTCAAGTTACCGTCGAGCTCCTGGGAAACGTGATCTCTCACCCTCTTCTTTAGCTCAATTGTGGATTGCGCTAGGTCTAAATTCTCCTCCAGAAGCTTATGAGCTTCGACAAAACTGGAGTTGACCAGTTTCATTCGATTTAAATGTGTTGTAGCTTCTTCAGAAGTACTTGTAAATCTGGCTTCGATCAGATAGAGCTCATGCTCCATTAACATATGTCGTATCCTGATTAGTTGTGCTTTCTTTTCCCATTGAATCACTTCCTTCGTCCGCAAATAAATGTCTGCATCCATTTGATTTAGTATGTCTGTTGCTGCCGACAGCGTGCCTCAGGAGCTGCCCCAAGCCATGCCCATCCCATGCCTCATGCCTGGCCCGACATCGACTGGAGCGGTAGGAGTTACTGCATGCCAGGTCCATGCCATGCCCATCCCATGCCTCATGCCTGGCCCGACATCGACTGGAGCGCTAGGAGTTTCCAAGCCCATGCCCATGCCCCGACATCGACTGGAGCGGTAGGAGTTACTGCATGCCAGGTCCATGCCATGCCCATCCCATGCCTCATGCCTGGCCCGACATCGACTGGAGCGGTAGGAGTTAC
>JAQFXZ010001522.1:0-11753 GCA_034694025.1 Ceratophysella scotica | reverse complement strand
GAAAAGTTCTTTTAGACAAAGTTGCTTATTTTAATGAGTACTACAAGTTTTGTTCGAGTCATTTTTGTCTAAATAGTTATCCTCAGAAGTTAGCTGGCCCCATGGTGCAAATGCCATATGAATTGGAAATATGCGTCCTGGTTTGTTCTGTTGACATTACAAATTGACCTTTCATCGTATTTACCTGTCGTGCAGGACGACACGCGCTTAGCAAATCGACACAAAATGGTTCCAGAAACGGGTTTTCCCTATTCCTGGAGAGAGGCTGGAAACTAACGGTTAATTTGCATCCACTTCAGATGGGCATTACCCGTTAACATGAATGGGTTTTAGGTCATTTGGAAACTCGGTGTTAGGATATTAATAAAAGTTTTTTTATTCAAAAAATCCTCGGAAGGACATGGGATTTTTATGTTTATGAGGTTCCGACTTTGTTTGATTTTTGATTTCTCTTCCACTAATGAATTCAAAATAACAGTCAGATCAACATCAAAAAACGAGAAATCAGGCAAGAGCTGAAAGCTGAACCATGAATTTGGTGAATTTCTGGAAACCCAAGGTGTTCAGCAGAGCTGGGAAATGTCATTAAAAAATTATTTTAAAAACATCATTAACCAAAACCACCATCAATCACATCAGAAAATTCGCCATCAAAATTCCAAAACCAAAATCAATCACTTTTTGCCGTCAAAATCAAATTACTAAATTAAAATCAACGATATTTTGTGATTTTAAAAATCGTGACTTTGAAATCAAATTGTGATTTAATATCGCCATTTAGCTGAAAATCGTGATCAAAATAGATACTTCTACAAAATCAAAATACAAAATAAGGTAATTTTTTCAATATCAAAATCCGAAAATCAGAATCCTTAAGATTACCAAAATCATGATTTGGCCCAGCCCTGGTGTTCAAGATCAGGGCCTATATTTTCAGAATATTACAAAAATTCATATTTTTGGTCGGAGGTCGGAGGTCGCAAACCGCGACCTCAAAGATAATGTAAATGTTGCGCAGATTTCCGCTAGGGCTACACCTGGCACTGTTCGTAGCCTAATGAAAATGAATTCTGGAAATGTCTTAATGCTAAAAGTCTAACCTTGACCATGACGCAGAATCGACTACTGGATTGGATACTGGACTTAACTATTGGCAACTTCAAAACATTTCACTGCTTCCATTGCTTCGGCTAATCACATCATTAGCTTTCCAATTCTTTCAACATGGCGAAATTAGCCTTTGCTCTACTTTTCTGTTCCCTTACTATTTGCCAAGGCACCAGCTCTAAAATTAGCCAAGGTATTCAGCAGCAACTCCAAGTTCCCGGAGCTGCTCCACAAGTCATAGTAATCTTCAAAGACAATTCGGTCGTCTATTCCCAACTTCGAAGCAAAAGCTTTTCCACCGAACTGGCCAAGTCCCAAGTCCATTGCTGTTATCGAAAGCTTGAAGGTTTTCTCTGAAGTTTCCCAAAAGAATGTCCTTGCCATCTTAAACGCCAATTCCAAGACTGCTTCTGCCTACAAGAGCTTCTGGATTTCGAACAGCATGGCAGTTAACGGAGCTGACGCTGGAATCATCAGTCATCTTGCCGGTCTTCCCGAGGTACTCGAAATTAGTCACGGGACCCATGCCGTGGGGACGATTGCTGGAAGTCACGACATCGGGATGGCTCCGGGAGCCAAATGGATTGCCTGTCGAGGATGTGACACGTCGAATTGTGCTGAGGCTCAACTTCTGGCTTGCGGACAATTCATCGCCTGTCCTCATCTTTACAATGATGACACAGTCTGTGACCCGAGCAAGAAGCCACATGTGGTGAACAATTCATGGGGAGGCAGTCAAGGATGGACCTTCTACGATTCCGTCATTGATGCTTGAGTGAAACTGGGAATTGTACCAGTTTTTTCCAATGGAAACTCTGGAGCGATTTGCGGAACGGCCAACTCTCCAGCGGACAATACCAAAGTGATCGCGGTTTGGGAACACGGACAGCGGTGACAAGCTCAACGTTCTCAGCAACCACTTCAAACCCGACATTTCTGCTCCAGGTACCGCCATACGGTCATCATACAACTCTGGGGACAACCAATACGCAACCTTTAGCGGAACGTCAATGGCTTCACCCACGTTGCTGGAGGTGTTGCACTCTTCCTTTCAGCGAATCCCGGGAGCGACTTGGCTGCAGTCAAGGCGGCGCTTTACGACAATGCCAGGAAATCTGGGCTTAGTTCAGGGGCTGGTACCTGTGGCGGAGTGCCGGAAACTCAATTCCCGAACCATTCATTCGGAAATGGGCTCCTCGACATCTTGGCGTCCATCAATAACTAAATATTTAAATTTCCTGAGCGTAATCTTTAATCTACACCAACCCAACTCTCAGTGGCTTGAGTGATTCCTTTGTATTTACGATATCCAATCCTGTAAAACACTGCATCACAATAAACAAGTTTCGAACACTATTTCTGATTCAATTAAGTAAGTCCACCAAGGAAATATATCCTATCTCATTCTAATGGCGTAATTTGGATTTTAGTCAAGATTTCAGCCTCATAGAAGAGATATTTGTTGTAACTATTTATATTTAAAAATTCAGGAATTTTACTATTGTTTCATTTATTTGGAACATTTTAACTTTTCGGTTATGAAATGTTTTATCACTTTCAATTATTCAACTGAAATACATATATGGACTTTGTTCTCAAATATGCTTCTGAAACGTCCTGCATCTCGGATACCGTGTGTTAAGTGTGTTGGTGTTTGTTAAACCAATTTCCTGACCATTTTATTTGCAAATGAGCTCCTCCGACATGTTGAATTCCATCGGCAACTAATTCAGCCATTCATAATTCATAATCGTTTGTACACCTAACCATTTATATTTGGCGTGGCGCGAGCGCGACGCACCCTGGTCTATTTCCTGTGAGCCACCGAATATCTCAATCCCAATAAACTCAAATTTCAAACTTGTGAGACAACTCTAGACGTGTGAATAACGTTTTCTTGTATCGTAGTAAACTCAATGTCGATTCGGTGAATAGTGAATTAGATTTGTGCCAATTGCGTTTAGAGTTTTGACTTTTGCCAATATTGAACCTTTCGATGCCATTTTGTAGATTGTTCCCAAAATGCATTGCAATCAACTATGTTTAACCGTTCGTTCTGTTAACTGTGCCGTTTTAAGATTAATCAGAGCTAAAATTTCATTCAAAATGCAAGCTGTCGTTATGAAAACGAAAGCAATACTTTAGAACTTCTGTTACATATTTCGAAGGTCCAATGAACGCAACTCGGTACTGGAAGCCTCTCAATTCAATCCAAACGAAATACCAATCCGAAACAATCAAATGACGCGAAATTCACCAGGAGTATTTTGTAGCATTTTCAGATGCACCACAACATTTCAATATCATTCCATTTTCCAATTACCTGAACTCAAGCCGATCTGGAAGATGTTGGAACAGCGTTACTAAGGTGAACCACGTAAAAAGCACGTCTAACCTAATCTGATTGTTTTGCATTCAACCTTCGACAGAATCTGAACATTAGAACCAAACTCAAACCTAGAACTAATTTAAGATTCTGTAAGCTTAATCTCGCCTCAGTTCTTTTTGTAAGTCAGACTTAACGGGGAAGTCGTATTATCTGTTCTGGAAGGAAACCGCTGATTCCATTTCCCAAAATTCCAGTAAACTTAACCAGTACTTACCGCTCCAAAATAGTCTAGTCGTTTTGTTTTAGTTTGGAACGACACACAACAGGCAGGACCAGTAAATTAAGAAATAGTATGAGCTTCTCACTCACTCCTTTACGTGAGAAACTTGTTTACATTGTGGAAGGTTGCACAAGTCAACCTTTGACCTTTTGAGAAATATGCTCTCGAATCAAGCTCGTCAACAAGTCAAAGCTCAAGCCACTTTTCCTCACACATCCCGAGTTCACGTTAAAGCTCGGAAATCACTTTCAGACCCTTCAGCCAGTATTGGTTCTGGAGCAGACTCGGACGAACAATCCAATTTCTTTGACGAAGCACAGCAACCAATCCGATCATCAAGGGCCTTTCTCCTTGAACCAAGTACACAGCGGGACGGGATTCAGGGACGAGGTCGAACCTACCAACGACTTTGGAGCCGAGGTCACGACTCTTCAATCCTGGAATCGAGTCATCAGAATATTCAAAGGACTAAGTATTACTACGCTTCTCGAACTCGAGACCCTTCACCCGAACTTATAGAAATTCTTGGTAAATGGTTCAATAATACAATATTCATTTTATCAATCAATCAATAAACAATTTCAATAAAATGCAATTTCTTTCAGAACCCCGAGAACTTCTGTTTACGGCTGGTGGAAGCAGACTTCGACAACATAGTTCAGCTCGACTTCGAACCGACGCCGGAGGTGACACATCTCTAGTTGAATTTTTCCGACCGGATTACAAACTCAGACCTGCGAAGAGCTTCACAGAAGCTGTTTCGAGTAGCACGTCTCTAATCAAGCGAATTCCAAACCGTATCCTTGTCAACGGTCCATTTCCGCCAAAACCTCGTGGAGATTTACGTGGTGAACGCGGCCGAACTCCTGTTCCTGTCGATTCCAATTGTTGTCTTCAGAAATTCTACGAACAGGTCGAAGCGGAACGGCATCACAATCCAGTGACAACTTACAAACTTACGAAACAACCCTCATTCCTTTCTGCTCGAAGCAGTGAGTCTCATTTCGTTCATCCGGCTCATACCCGCCGTGCAGGAAGTTTACTAAATAGTGTCAGCTGCGAGAACGGCCCAAGAACAGTCCTACTAAAGGACTCAGAATCGGATTTTCAAATCCACTCCTGTCAACCTGCACCAAATCTATTTCGGGAAACTCCGTCCGAAGCCAGTCAAGTTTCACTTGCTTCAGGTCGTCGTAGTTCTCGAATTGGACTTCCACCGCTGCCACCCAACGCTGCAGCCAAAGTTAAGAAGTCTTTGATCGAAGTTGGAACTTCGGAAGACTCGTTCGTTCCTAGCAATTCAAGACTTTTGACAGCAACTCTTTCGGTTGGAGATACTTCGGTGAGATCCGAGCGCTCGGATTTACATAAGTACAAGCCCAATATCTCCTATTCCACACCTTCGTGTCTTGATCAGGTTTGCATTACTCTCATTTATTCTTAAATTATTGACTGGAATTCTATACTTTCATGGATACTTTCGCCCTAAATCAAATTAAAAAGGACGATGAACGATAGAAGCACCCAACTATTGACATTTATTTAATATGCTAAAACGACCTTGAATATTCTAAGTTTTGAATAAAATTTTATGAAGAGTTAAAGCAGTTAAATTAAAGCAGGGTCAAACTATTATTTGAACATTTCACAGCAACAAGCACTAATGTCCATGCAAAAAGCCACAAACACAAAACAGAGAGCGCTAAACATTAAAATATTGGTTTCACAAAGCATTGAAAGCGACAAATTAGTTTTTTTTTCACGGATTTTGGTGTAGCGCTCTCCAGCTACACACTGTTTGCCTACTTAATTAAGTAATTAAATTAAATCACTAAATTACTAGCTAAATTAAATTACTAATTAAACTAATTAACAAATTGAAACAGGTGAACCGAGCTCCAAGTCGTGCAGGAAGTCAACTAGGTCCTCTTCCTCGGTCACGTGTCCGTGAAACCGAGTCCTGTACTGATCTCCACGCCAAGTATCACTCCGTCTCGGATCCTTGCGTCAAGTGTCCAATTTGTATTGAGCACTGTGGTCGAAGTAGAGTACACTACCAAAGTATGCAGTCCCGGTATATGACGGATCTGGAGTGGCGCATCTGTCATGCCGTCAATATCTACGTCTACCAAAATGGAGTCGAGAACCGAGCTCCGCAACTCGTTCATGTCCCACCAGCCAAGAAGAAAAGTATGAAACATGTCATGGCACTCATTCATGATCGACTCAAGTTTCCTATTGGCTTCGCTAAAACGCTCTACAAAATGGACGGTACGAGAATACGACATCCATGTGAACTGGAGATGTACAATAATTACGTGGCTTCCAATAACTACGACAAACACTTCAAATGTTGTCAATACGGAAGAAAACGGTCACCGCTACTAATTCTGAATAGAGAATCGAAGCATATAAGGCAGCTGAGGTTACAGAACGATCAGTATGACCAGTTTCTCATGAAAAAGGCAGCGGTATGTTCGTTAATGCAAATCCTGGGGTCAAGGACGCAAAACGACGAATACTTTCCCTAATTTGATAAACGTTTGAATGCAGGCTGGCGACGAACGCCCTCAGTATGTCTACCCAACCTTGTACACTTCCGACGGCTATGGACCAGCAGATTTGCCTGTGGGTACTGGAGGAAATTACCAACCTTGCGGACCAGTTTGCAAATTACCCAAAAAGTAAGCTAACCCTCAAAACTTTGCACTATATTGATAAAATACGCAATGCGACCTGATTTCCGTTACAGGAAATGTTACGACGGCCATCGAGTAAGATGCGAAGATGACGGCATGGGTGATGCCTCCGGTGGACGAGGTGTTCAAGATGGCGGAAGTGTTTACGGTTCATACGCTGGAAATCCTAGCAACCAGTCATCCCAGGCGGCCCATAACCGAGTAAAGTTTGAGAATAATGCGATTGTGGCCAACGTCACTGTGCCTCCGCTGAAGCTTAAGAATTCTGTGGAAATGCTACCAAAAAAGAAGCCGGTTGCTGACTCCACTCTAGAGGACGATGCGAATAATAATAATGATGCGAATAACAATATTGTGGTGAAGGAGTCAACCACGACCTCGAACAACCCAGAGACTTACAAGAGTGTTGGTGACGAGGAGGATGCAGTGTTCTTCCAGAAGAAACGCGTGAGTCCAATTTTTTACTTTGTTTTCACGGTTTTTGCCAGTGATCGCTTTAGCTTCATGACTCATCATTTAGGGAAAGGTTTTTTATGCAGAAACATATTTCATCGGGGACTTCCTGTAGAATTCTTGAGTTAAGATCTTCGCGATTCACATCCACCTGAGTCCAAAACCCTTTTATACTGCAAATTGCATATTTTGAAGTTTTAGAGCATATTTTTGCTGCATATTTTTACTGCATCTTTCGATTCTTTTGGAGGTAATTCCTTATTTTATTCGATTTTTATTCAGAATCTTTTGCAAAAATTCTAGTTTTTGATATTATCTTCTTTTGGAAAAATCCCAATAATCACGATTTGCTTTTTGTTGTGAGATTTTTCAACACTGTATTACATTCTATGTACAAGCTCTTTGAATGGATTTTATAACAAAAATTTAGTTTTTTGAAATTCAAATATTTTTGCATAAAAAATTGCTTTTTTTGTTGCACATTCAAGTGCATATTTTGGCATTTTTGTTGCATATTTCTATTGCATATTTCGACACTTTTAGGAGCCTTTCCTTGGTGATCAAAACCAGAATATTTGTGAAATTTCAGTCGTCCCACGGAATTATTGACAGTACAGGGAAGACCAAACCAGTTTTTCGGACTTCCGACACCAATGCCAACCGTCCACCGCCTGCTGAAATTGAAGAAATTCCAGAAGCATGCGAACAATCGCTGGAAGAACCCACCGACACGGAAATTGAAGATGAGAGCGAGTACGATCCAATGATTAGTGCTCCGTCTCCGTCGTACACTGTGGTCAAGCCTCGGATACGAACTGAAGCTTTGCAAGCGCGGAGAACTCAAACTCTGGAGGAAGTTGACTCAACGTCTGGCATATCAGGAACGACATTGGAAGCTGGTGCGTCGAGCAATGTTCCCGTCCAGCGTCAGCGGAAACCATCCAAAGTCCAAATTCCACAACAACAGCAACTTGCGCAACCCAAGTATGTTCAGCAACCGGCGCAACCATCTCAGCAAAAGGCTCAACGCATTCGACAAAGAGCTCAACGTGCTCAGCAACAGGCTCAGCAAACTCAACAGCAAGCTCAATACGTTCAGCAAGAAGCTTCGTATGCTCAGCAGCAACTTCCGCAAGTTCAACCGCAGCAGCAACAGTATATTCCAATGCCGGACCAGCAGAATGCTGTGTACCAGCAAGCTCAACAGGTTCCGAGATATGTTCAACAGCAACAGCAACAGCCGCTTCGAATGGGTCAGCCACAGCTCCAATCCTTGAGACTCCCCCCGGGGCAACAACAATCCGTTAGAATTGTTCAACACCAGCAACAAGGCATGAGAATTCCAAATCAAGCCATGAAATTCGCTCAGCAACTGCAACAATCGCGAATGGAACAGCAAATTCAACAACCTGCTCAAATGCCACCGATGTCCCAGAGATTCTATCAGCAAGATCTGCAACCACCTCAAGTTTTCATTCAGCAACAAGAGGAACAACGACCTCAAGCATATCTTGATCAGCAACAAGCACAGGGATATAGCCAACGGTCTGGGCAACCGCTGGAAAGCCAGTCATACTTCGAACAAGTTCCAGTTCAACAGCAACAACAGAACTTACCATGGATATCTCCGCAACAGGCGCCACAGTTGAGCCAGTACACGATGCCATCTTTTCAAGAGCAGCAACCTCAACAACAGCAAGTGTACAACGTGAGCATGTTGGAGCAACAGCAAGCCAATCGTCCGTTACCTCCACATATGATGCTTAACACGGGGTTCTCAACGGGCTTTATACCAAGCATTCGAATGTCCCGGTCTCGGGACCAACGCATTGCACTTGAGACTCCATCTCAAATTGAAGAAGTTGACATTCCATATACTCCACTAGATGGTGCTACCCGTCCACCGCCCACTTTACTCCAAAGAACCAGTTTCGGTTCTTCCGCAGCTCTCAATCAACAGTTTTGCTTCAATCCAAGGTTGCCCGTTAAAGAGACGATTAGCAAACGAAACGTAGCCATTCAAATGGGAATACCAGATCCGGAAATGATTCATGCTGGCTCCTGCTCCAAGTTTAACGCAATGATCAACGAGAACAAGCAGCCAACGACCATGAGACCAACAGAAATTATCGGACGCCCCTTTCGTTGGCACCAGGCTTTTATGGAACAGGAGCAAGTGGCTCAGGTCATGGGAAGCAGCAGTAATGCAAAATCCTGTGAAACATCTGTCGCCTATCAACAGAACTTTGCTCCTGACACGCAACACCAGCAACAAGCGCAAGGTCACAGTCCGCAACATCAGCAACAACTGACAAGTCGCAGTTCGCAGCAACAATTGCTGAGCCAAAGTCCACAACATTCACAACAACAGCTGAACCCAAATTCGCAATATCAGCAACAGCAGCTCAATCTTAGTCCGCAGCATCAGCAGCAGTTGAACCTCAGTCCACAACATCAGCAACAACAGCTGAACCTCAGTCCACAACATCAGCAACAACAGCTGAACCTCGGTCCACAACATCAGCAATATCAGCCAATGCCCATTGACCAAAACTACTACACAACTGTGATGCCGCCTGATTGTCTGCCACCACCATCGAGATTTGCTGACAGCACGACAAATACTTCACTTAATTACCAAAATAACCCTACCAGCAACGAGCAGAGGGGAACCCAAGACGGACGTCATGCCCATCATGGCCACCATCAACAGCAGCATGGGCAGAGAAGTTTGAGGAATGGAGCCCAAATGCAGCAGAGTCCAAGTTCACGTACAAATTGTCCGGATCCTCGTCAACCGCCGCACTTTCGCTACGAAGACTACATGCACGTGGGAGGACAAAAGGTCGCGAGTGTGACCAATACCAAAAAGCCTGGAAGGTAATCTCATACTCGGGTTTTGCTGTCCTGGCGGAAAATAAAACTACTTTATTAATCGTGGCGTGAATATGTAATGTACGAATGTTAAGCATTACCAGAATGACAAATTACACAGTTTTTGGAGGTTGGAGCTTTAGAATTAAGTCAGGTCCTCCGTAATTTTAGTTGAGTTTTGGGTCGAAGCTTACAATAAAAATGAAATGTGTACCGTGCTTATCATGTTTCCAGTCAAAGCCGCGACTTCAGAAATAGTGAATCCAAAAGTCGAGACACACGACACCAAAAACAGCGACATTTTATATTCTAGGCTAACCTAACCGAAAGTAACCAAATCGGTGTCGTGGTGTTTGTGTCACTTTGGTGTCACTGTTTTTGGAGTCGCGGTTTCTGCCTGATATGGCTTATCATATGCGTCGCCATTTTAAAATCGTATCAGCAGAGTATCAGATATCAACTCATTCAATGTTGACCTAGGTGAACTAAGTCCGATATTCTTTAACCTGTCACGTCATGGTTCGTGTGTTACCTCCAGTGCTACCTCCGAAGCTGCTTCCAATAATGCATCCTACCTCGTCAACTTCTTTTCTGCCACAATATTATGCCAATTTTCCGATTGAGTTCCAATCAAAATCGCAATTTTATTGTGACTGGTTGGTGGCTGCATCGGACGCTGGACGCTAGTTCATTTATCATGCATAAAACTACTGTAAATAGCAAAATGTAGAATCAAAGCTGTTCCTTTGCTGTTCATAAGACTCCTCTGCATGAGAACTTCGTGACTTTTTAAGACACAGTTCCTCTTGAAATGATTGGCTTGCTTGAGATTTGATTTTGGACATCTCGTACCATGAAAAGAAGATGATCTTGGCAGAGCTTCTCTGAATCCGACTTCTATTTTTGCGTAGCATTCCCAACTGAAGAAACTGAACCATTTTTAGGTGTATGAAATGATGGCTTATTGTTATGGGCTTATGAATATTTTAAGCATGCATCAGTTCGTGTCCTGGAATAGTATGACCTGCTTTGACCAGTGATCAGGAGGATCGTATCCCAAAAGATTTCTCTTCGATTTCTTGTCCACGTGAAAGCATGCATTCAGTTTTGCACTCACAACCGGAACTCTTTTAGGCTTGCATATAGACCAAAATATTGATTCACTTCACTACTGTGTTGCATATGGGACATGAAATAACCTTCTCCCGCCGTACTGCATTGTATTAAATTACTTAAAGAAGTGCATAAATTGCATCTATTTTGCGGCGGACAAACTCATTAAGTATTCTTTGGCTAAATCGCAGTAGTTCATTAATTAGGCTGTATTGATAATATTTTATATTGATTTTAAACGACCAAATCAGAAAGAAAGTCATTTCAATAGTCACGATACTTCACATATTACACAAAACACGAAACTTAATTAATTTCGAATTTAAGTACGAATAAAGCCATATGATAACTTATTGATTCAGGCCGGAACCGAAATGTTCATATTAAATTAATTAGTTTTGGATTAAATGCATCAGCCAGTTAATACTATTGCGCTCCTCAAACATCAGTAAGAAAATGTTGTTGATAATTGCGTCTTGGTAAAAATTAATTGTTTTTTGGAGCGGCAGTTTATAAAACATGGTTTTATCTGGAATTATAAAACCGAATTCAACGACTTTGAAGAGAATCGTGATTTACATAAATGCTTCGTGCCACGGTGGTAAATTGCGACTTCTAAAGCTTAATGCTAAATGAGTTGATTGTCGGATTTTTCAGTTTTTGAATATTAGGTATTCAACTGTTTTATACATGTTGGAAGAGCGCTAATTTATCTGGATCGTTCAAATATTATTTGTAATTCGATGCATAGCGCATTACTGAGCATACCAAAGTACTTCATATTTTCGAATATTTTTATATATTTTTTTTTTTATTTTTTTTTTATGCGTACTAAAAGTCCCGTGCGGGCAAGAGCCCATGGGTCCCTTAAACTAATACAAATTTAGAGTCATTTACA
>JAQFXZ010001521.1:0-11754 GCA_034694025.1 Ceratophysella scotica | reverse complement strand
TCTTGTTATTTTTGCTCGATACTGTTCTCTAGAGAAGAGTCGGCATAGCCGACTTGCCGTATTTCTTACTCTAAGATGAAAGCATAGAAAGACTAGACTCACTTCTCTTTCAAATGTGAACTATTCTGCCAAAAGATCACTGTTAATAGACGTTGCACGTTGCATTACTTGTACTCATTGTTCTGCTTGGTCCGTGGTCGGTAGTTTGCCAGTTCTGTGCATATCACGAAGAAAAAAAGTATGAATCAGCTTCATTCCGGCCCAAATCCATGCACTAAGAAGTTTACCAACCGACACAAGTCAAGTATTTACTTACACTTTTGTTTGTTTGTGAGAGATGGCTAATGAGCGGTGGACGGCCAATCAGTCTATGTCAAGGGTTGTCGGATCATCTGTACTAGGTGGACACGTTACACCCACTTTTGGTCACGGTTCGTCGGTTGTAGTATATACGCCTGGTGGACTTGGACCCCCACTCTCCCCAAATCGCGGTATGCAAATCCCGGGAAGTGGTGCGAATCCACCTGCTATGAGTAGAGCTCCTTTTGCCATAAGGCACGACCGAAGAGGCGTGACAGGACAGGGGTGAGTTCCTTTTAATTACTAATTTAATTATCGAATCAATTTAATTAACTCGCTAATTTCTCGTTGATTTGATCCAGTACTAGTTGTTTTCAATGAGAAAACATTAATGCGTCAACAAAAACATAGAAAGCCAGGCTAATTTCCCAGGCTAGTTTTTCAGATTCATTTCTGTCAAGTTAGGTTAGGTTTTCCTAAACGGGCTCAAAGACTTACAACACGTAGTTCTTCACTATTTTAGTTTAAGCGCTCGCTTACGTGATTCAATTTCAATGAATATTTAAAGAATAGCTTGGGAAATTAGCCAGGTTTTTCTATATTTTTGTTGACGCAAAAATTACAAGCCGTTTTCAATAGCTTTCTTTTCGTTTTCCAGGCCAATTATGGGAGGGATGAACTTGGGTCACGTGACGAGAGGGGTGGGAGCGATGCCTCGTGGGGGCGGGTTAGGCGGCGGATACCTGAATGGATACCGTCCACGGATCTCTGACAAGAACGAGTTTCCAGCTCTGACGAATCGTAATCTATCCCAAGGTGACTCGTACCATCAAAGCCTACTCACCAAGCCTTATGGTTAGTCAACCATGCTTTGTATTGCCTACCTTTCTTCCTCCGATCTGTCTTCAACAGTCACTTCTCTGTGGTCACGGGTCACGGGTTAAATTGGAAGAATTCTGAACCTTCGTTGAAAGTATTTACTCTGGAGAAGGCAAATCTCTTTCTATGCAAAGAGCGCTTCTTTCTTGTTTTCGTTTACATATCTCGTACCTCAAGCCTGCTGAAATTGTTCCAGAAAATATTTTCAACGGCGGCTCACTTTCGACAGTTCAACTTTGATCCAGTAAATTGTTCATTGTTATGTGATGTATTTTGTTTGGGTTCAAGTTCAACGTTATGTATTGACCTGGACCTGGCACATTTCATGCTGTATTGCACTGCAACATCGAAGGGTAGTGTGGAATCTCGTGCGGTCCACTCCACTCCACACGGTATAGAGTCACAGTCACAGTATATTGCAGTGCAACTTTCAATCAATCGGGTCGAGATTCCACTTTATTCGTTCGCGGCTTAGTTCGACTGAACAGTCCTAATTCCACAGTTTAAGTCATTAACGCTCCTAAATTTGTACCAAAATCAAGCTGATTCTTTAGGCTAAATTCACATTTGGACCGCAGCATCTGTGACTATGCTTTTGCGGGACACCCTGTTTTGTGTACCTGTGTGAACATGAGCTTCGGGGCAGGCTCAGCTCAAGGTTAAAACACGGCGCGGATACTTCTCTGTTGTTAATTACTGTTAAACACAACCTAGTATGAGTTGACCACTGTACCTGTTTTGACCTTGATCCTGATGGATGACATGACTGTGGGCTGAGGTGGGCCTTTAAATTTAGTTTTGGGATAACATTTTGGGATTGCACTTGATATATTGGAGGTAGTATGGATAATTGGCTATCTTACAAAATATCCGGCACGGAAAATGAATTCTAAGCAACGTTGACTAATGCTTGCAAATATGTACTTATCCGATTTCTGAAGTTAGCTGCTCTTACTAAGCATTCTACGATCTTTCCAATGGTGTAATTTTTAATTCAATCAAATGATAACTAAACACGTGATTAGGGATAAATTTGCTTTGCTTTGGACCCTTGCATATTTAATGACTTTAGCTGTATCTGATTGAATTAAGAATTACACCATTGGAAAGAGCGTAAAATTCTGAGTATGAGCAGCTAACTTCACAAATCGGTTATACTTATTTGAAAGCGGTAGTGAACGTTCTTTAAAAATCATTTTATATATAAGCCGGCTAATTATATAAAATAGCCAATTATTAATACTAGCTCCAACAGATGGACAGTTTTGATTGAGAGGTTTACTGTCTGTAATTTTATGACCTGCTGACTCTGTAAATCCCGGTATTTGGGTCTTGTCAGGACCTGAGTCATGAGGTAAAACTAAGGGCTATGGACATTCATGAATACACACGACACGTGATATTTATGTTTCTATCAAAACACTTTGTATTGTTTGTATCTGTTTTTCCATTCGAAACCTCGGAACATCATCGTAAACAAACGAGTTCGAGTTAGCTGCATGTGCGATGTTTAATTGGCCATTGTTCAAGGGGAATTTGTTTACATTTTCACAGGCTCTACTTTCAATTCTCAATCGGTATAGGACTATACGACAACAGTCTGGGTTCGGTTCGGTGCCAATTACATGGTTGCCTCTCTACCTTCTCAAAAAAACGCCTTTTGTATAACATTGTGTGAGTGGCAATATCAACGTCTATGCTGTACATTGATTAGGTACTAGGAGCATATTTGTCCGCTCCACAATAAATTGGTTCAGTATTTCGGTGTTTGCACACATCTGCAGAGCTGTTCCTAAACGAGCTGATCATTTGCTAATATGCGACGAAAACGTAACTCGGAATCGAAAGTCTGGTAACCGACTATATTAGATAGTGTTGCGTAAACTATTCAATTCCAAGTCAATTTCATTTCCTGGTAATAATATCCGTTGTAACACTTACCTGTTTAGGTAAGTGTTACAACGGATATTATTATGCTCAGAACAGGTTCCGAGCATCTTTGCATTTGCACACACCGCGGCGCGTCGCGGTTTACATACACTGCTTCCTTGCATTCGTCCGCATATATTCAAACCGATAAAATGGTCACTCGTCCTAGTCGCTTACGTCCAAATGTGTCAAGCGCTAGAAAAGGTTCACAAGCTTTACATGTCGTAGAAACAGGGATCTTCGAGGATTGGCCTGACCAACAGCACAGATCAATACTACAATTAATACTTGCTCAGAGACTATTCTAAATTGGTCCTACATAGAAATGTCCTAATGTGTACTAATGAATGACCTGTGACCCTTCAGTATCCCTGTGTCTACGGCATGTAAAACTTGTGAACCTTTTCTAGCGCTTGAAACATTTGGTTATGGACGTATGCGCTTTGAACGAGTGACATCGGTTTGGACGTATGCATTTTGAACGTCTGGACGTAATCTCTAACACTAAACACTAGCTTACGTATTTAAAGTTGCACGCTTAGGTCGGATGTTCACATAAATAAGACTTGATAAGACTGATAATATCGTTAAGAAAAGGTAGAAAAGGGCGAACTAGCTAATTGTTAAGGTTGAGTTTGTCCGAAATTCGAAATGTTCTGACAAGGAAGTTATTTTTTTGTACTGATACTGACATTCCGATCAGTAAACCCAACCAGGTTAGTACATGACACACAACGGAACCACTGACCTTAACTACTATTCGTTTGAAAGATGTTACTATTTGGTTTCTATCGAGTTCCACCGAATCTGACTCACCTTGAGCAATGTGGAACGTTGCAAGTCAGTTAAACCTGGTATGGGTCACGAAATTTTGCATTGGAATGAGATTCAAGAGTATAATATTTAATTCAATATTCAATGAAGAAATTGGTCCGTAGTGATAAGTACTTCGTGTCTAATAATGAGCGATTGATATCTTTTTACAGTAGGAATGGTGAAGCCCTCCCAATCTGAGAACACGGAGTTTACCATGAGCTCTGAAGACTTTCCGCCGCTGCCGGGCACGACGCCCCCGTCCACAGCCAACAAGTCGATGGGTGCGGGGAATGGAGAACGTGGAGTTCAGGGGAGCAGTCAACCTAACGACCAGTCCGACCCTAGGCTACCGCTACAAGAAAAGCCACCCGCCCGCCGCGGAATTATCTTCGGTCCTCATGGTGAGTGAAACAGGGTTGAGGTAACACAAGTCCCATGCTGTGCTATCTCCAGCTTTGCTTCCCAGCGTTGAAGCCTATTCCTGCCTTCATCCGACTTCATTAAATTTATGCCAGTTTAGGCTATCTTAGAACTTAGGCTATGTTAGGTTAGGTTTAGCCTAAAATAAATCGAAATAATGAAAGTCTGTGGAGTTTCGAAAGCTAGTCAGCTTTGTGAAGATGGAAAGAAAACGCGGAGCAGACGCTGGAGGCGACATACAGCATGGGGCTTGGTTTACTTTGACCCAATTTACTGAAGTATATTTTGTGCAACAGTCAGGTTTACTATACTCAACCTAAACGAACTGTTTGAGCTAATATACTGTAGAACAGAACAGCATGTTTATCGGATGCTAGGTTAGGTTGAGTAAGACTCTTCACAAACATAGAATCTTGAGAATTCCTGAAGCAAGATAGCCCATGGCGTTTTCATTGGCAAACCCAACCCCAACACCCAACCAATACCAATCCTAAATAATATGTCAATATGGTGTGTTCAGGAGGTCACTTTAGGCTAGATTTTTTGCAATATTTGCTATATACTAGGGACGTTCAACAAGTAATGGCAACACATGTGCATCTCATGAACACAAGTACTTAGAGCCTTGAAATTTTCTCACGTTTTACTCTATCCTCTTCCATAAAAACGCTGATCTGTCGTGTGTCGTATGTATGTATGTATGTATGTATGTATGTATGTTCACTATCTCCTCCCGAACTACTCAACCTACATCCATGAACGATATCTTAAAATTTAGCTAATTTTACCGTTCAGACCGTAGGGTGGTTTTGGTTGACCCAACCTGGACCCTTAGTTGACCCTGGGTCGAAACGTACTTTCCACATGCAAAGTGAATGTACCTATTCATTCACACTCCTCTCACTCGGTTCAAATTTCACTTTCAACTTTGTTAATGTCAACATGCATTATGCAAGCTGGGGCTCGGGCTCTCATAGCAACCCTAATATAACTTCATACATGTTCAACTTATATGTTGCACTGTGTGACTCAAAGTACATGTTGCTGTAATTTATCAAGTTCAGTTAACCTAACAATTTGTAACCTAACCTAACTTTCGGGAATTGAACTTAAGTTTGACCACTATGGGTTTTAGCTAACAGGTCATAGCGTGGTATCACAATCACAGTGCAATGTGATAACGAATCGTAGATCGGGATATTCGCTCGTAGTTCTATATGACTTTAATACACAAAAGATTTCATACAATTTTCCCTAATCTGCTTAAAAAAATTATTAAAAGTTTTCGATTTAGCAAGGCGCAAGCTTACGGCCAGGGAAATGGGAATTAAACGTGAGTGGGGTATGTGTCATGTGTCATGTCATATATGAATATGCTAAAGCAATCCAGAAAAATTATATTGCTATGCAATGAGAGGCAATGAGAACTGGTTTCAATAAAATAATGCGTCTCGTCTGAGTAAAGTCGATAGTAATGGCTGGAGCACGGGTTGTGTTCGAGAATCACGAAAAAAAGACGAAATTCGAGGTTAGTGATTTTTTTCTAAAACTTTCGATGGATTTCTTAGCTCAATTTTTTGCCACATAATACGAGGTGTAACTCCACATAATCCTGCAAATTTCTGGAACAGTTGCACTATTCCATCAAGAATGAGATGCGGATAAGTTTTAAAAACGAGTTGATCGTAAGCGAAGCCTGAGAGACACCCAAATCAGTTCATGTTTCAAACGCTACTGTGAACCGCGCTGTACTCCTAGAAATCTGAAACCCACCCATCAGTTCAGACCTGAGTCCTAGGGAGTTTTGACTTTAGAAGATATACTAATGTGGAACCCGGCACGGGGGCTGAATCTGAAAAAGTCGTCCGTAAGCGGTTTTGCTAAACAAAAAATTTTGATTAATTTTTTCAAACAGGTTAAGGGAATTTAATTTACAATGTTTGCGGTGTAGTAAAGTCCAATATAACTAAAGTAAAACGTGAGAAAATTTCAAGGCTTTAAGTACTTTCGTTCATGAGCTACATATGTGTTGCCATTACTTATTGAACGCCCCTCGTATAGCTTTTGAGAAACTTTTCGGGCATTTTTGGCCGTTTTAGGTTCCTTTACTCAGCCTTACCCGTTTCTGAAAGAAAGTTTGATTCCATATGCCGGGGACTGTTTATAGCTGCTTTGGATTTAACGTCCCATTGCTGTAGCACTCCCGATTAATTCGAGCCGGGTTGACTAGACAAGGTTAGGTTCTGCCGAAACGCCCAAACAAGATTAAAGTAAGGGTTGTGATTGAAGCACAGGAGAATAAGTTACAGTGGAACGTTGCAGGCCGCCGGCTCTGGCCTACTTTAACCAGACTTAGCGTCCTTATGTATAACCTCAATGATCGTTCGATATAAATTTTTAACTGGAAAATGGTACGAAATTCCCTGTGGTAATTTGGCTTGACCAGTGGATGCACTAAATCATGCCCAAACTTTGAGTCACATACTTTGTAATGCACCATGGCACCATGCATAAAAAAATTTAAGATGGCGGCGTCTGCATGTTTTTTGCACAACACAAAACACAACACAACAAGCGAAGAAGAGTGCGTTCGCACTTCTTCGCTCCTAGCGTTTACCAGAAAGTCATATTTTTGGACTTTTGACTTTTGTTTTGATGTTAACCCGATTTAGTTGAGGTTAATTAAGTTACCAGAGACCAGGGATCATGGGCATGGGACCACCACCCGATCCCAGAGGATCTAAACGAAATTCTTGCTTATTATCTTCTCCTACTAGGAAAAGTAAGCAACATTCCAGCGAGTATGGTGAACGACCAGTTTGGGATGGTAGGACTATTGTCATTCATGGGAGTTGCCAAAACGGATCCGAACCTCGTGTCCCTAGCCCTCGGTTGTGATCTCACGGCCCTCGGGCTCAATCTCAATGCGACGGACAGTCTGTATCCCGGTTTTGGTGGGCCATGGGGTGAAGGGCCTGTACGAGCAGAAGACATCGACTATCCCGTCCCTCAGGAGTACAACATCTCGGAGCAAGTGAGGCGTGGGCCGGAGTTCATATCAATCAGGTTAGTCCAAGTCCAAAGTCTCAACTATCAAGCATAATCATCAAGAACTAGATTGAAAGAAAACTATGAACCATGTTTGCCGATTCAATGGTCCAAATCAGTGAAATGGTCCAGGTTAGGTATGCTGGAAAATCTTACGTAACATTGTAGCCGCGGTAGGAGAAGGAAAACGGGGGGAAAAAGAGTTTAAGGTAAAGAAAAGAGAAGGGAAGGAAGAAGAGAGAAAGATGGAAAGAAAGGAAGAAGAAAAGGTGAAAAGAGAAAGAGAAAACAGGAAGTTTTTATTTTGGTTGCGAGAAGGCTTCTTTGTTTTTGGAAGATTTTCCATGCATGGCTAGCGTACAGGGTATACGATCGTCAAAATTGAAATACTTACCAAAAATCAGCAGTTCAAAATCAGAGTTGGATTGAACATTGAACCTAGCTGTAGTAGTGCGAATGTTTCGGTTTAGTTTTGGGGAAAAACAAGTTGTGCTATTTCGACATTTTAGATAATTGTAAGACTTTTTTGCGTCTATATTTATTTTTCAATTAGGATCGTTTTATAAGAATTTTTGATTTTGGAAATGTATTTTGAAAAATTCGACTTATATGGAAGCAAAGAGGTCCTAGAATGTTCTGGAATAACGAAACTGCTATTTCCCCAGATAAACTTGGAAATACTACTGCTTCCATAAACATATAAAATCGAAAAATTTAGAAAAAAAAGATTATAGAGGCAAATAATAAGTCTTGGAATTTTTAGAAATGTCGAACGAAATAACACAACCGCAACTGGGTTTTTTCAAATCTCAGTGCCATAGGTTCACAGTGTATTGTCCAATCCAACCCAAAATCAGTGACTTGAAATATTCGATCTCGATTTGCAATTTTGGAGTCAATTTTCTGTCCCCTTTAAGATTTCGCGAAGATCTCAATTTATTTTTTTAAATTCCGTGTTTGTTTACATTTTACAGTTGACAGTCACAAAGAATTTCTGCCTTTCAAACACAAAATCCGCTCTGTTCCGATTCCTTGACGCGTTAATTGAAAATAGGTTTAAAATTCAAGCAACCTTGTGGCAATGGCAATACGATTTGAATTTGATAACTATGCCTACCTCTACCAAGTGATTTAAGTAGAATGCTAGTGTTGTAAACTAATTGAGTAATTCTAAACTTTGTTTTAACAGGGAGAAGCTAGCCCCACTGAAGATGAATATGTACAAGGATGAGCTGCTGTTCTACATATTCTATACATACACAGGAGACGTACTACAAATTCTAGCCGCAGCCGAGCTCTACAACCGAGACTGGCGGTATCATAAAGAAGAAAAAATTTGGATTTGTCGTGCTCCCGGTGTTCAAGCAGTCGAGCAAGGTCAAAACTTTGAGCGGGGAACGTACTTCTTGTTTGATCCCAAGAGCTGGAGAAAAGTAGCCAAAGAGTTCTACTTGGAATATGAAAAGCTAGAAGGACGGCCTGTCGTCCCACCCTCATTTCTCACCAATTTTGTGGGCGGGCCTTGAGCTGACAACCCTCATGCCCTTCAAACTCCAAAATCCACCATCAACTTCTTTGATCTTCATCACTCTCTAGTTGTAACCTAAATGGATACAATACGCAGTTTGTACCGAGGAGTCAAAGTTAAATAAAGTATCTTACTTAAGTATATATGCCCGGAAATGAGTGTGAAAACATCTTTTTGTTCTTGAACATCTGTGGAATGAAACTTCGGATCTGTCCGAGCCAGGTCATTTGGATTCTAAAAACACGAGCTAGTAGTGAACTTTTTCTCATTTTTGAGGGGTTTAGCGTATTTAAAAATATTTTTTGACATACTTTAGCACATTTTGTTGTTGTTTTTTGAGCTCATTTTTTGTGTTTTTATGCGCACTTTTGATGTTTTTGAGTGCACTTTTGCTGTTTTTCAACACTGTTTTTTGCCTTTAGCACAATTTATGTTTTAAAGCACTTTATTTGTGTTTCTAAGCGCATTATTTGCCGAGTCGGGTCAGTTGGGTTCGAAAAACAAGAGTTTGTAACGGATTTGTCGCAATTTTGGAGGGTTAGCGTAATTAAAAATATTTTTTGGCATACTTTAGCACATTTTTGTTGTTTTTAGCTCATTTTTGTTGTTTTGTAGCGAAATTTTGCTGTTTTTCAACACTTTGACAGTTTTTATTACAGGTTAAAAATGCAACATGCATTTTTTTAACAAAAAAATCAAGAATTCGAAATCTTTGCAAGAAATTCCACAATGGAGCAGATTGGACATGTTTTTGGTACTTAAAGTCGGAGGAAAATCTTCTACGCCCGAGATTCAAACCCTCTTTTTCCGCGGTTGGACGCAAAGGGCTCAACTTGCCGACCGGCGGACTGGATGACCAATCCACTTTTCTCAGCTGCTCCACTTTTTTCACATGACTACGATCTGCTGCAGTGGCGTTGGCAAAATATTAAAACCTATGCTTAGGCCTGGGTTTATTTAAAAATTTTAAACCTTGGAAACATGGTTCTAGATTTCCTTTTATAAAGTCTAAAACGCCGTGTAGAACACCGTGTAAACTACGAGCAATAGGGACGAGTTCTTCGCCGGGTTGAACCATCAGGGCTGGGCAAAGTCATTTGAATATAAAAATCAATGATTTCAAAATCATGATTTTGGTAATCTTAGGGATTACGATTTTGAAGAAATGACCTGATTTTGAATTTTTATTTTGTAGAGAAGTAAATATTTTGATCTGGTAAATCACAATTTTCAGCTAAATATGGCATTAAACCACGATTTAAAACAAAATTATCGTTGGTTTTATTTTTATGATTTGATTTTGACGTTGAAGAGTAAATTATATAAATTTTGGGAAATTGAAGTTGATTTTTTGGTGATATTTTCTAATGATTCTGCCCACCCCTGCGAACTATAGTAATTATTTATGTTTAAGTGAACCGTAGATTGAAAAGTACTTGAGTTGTAGGTTGCAATACAAGGAAATACAAACAAACAAGATACAACAAATTTTGTTGAACAAAATAAAGCTTTGTGTTTTAAGTCAAATCGACAATACGGATCGGATTGGTCGGATTTCAATTAGTTAGTTCAAACCGCAGACCAATTCCATTTCTCATTTCTCTTCATTTTCACTAAAGAAACTGTAATGTGTATTGTATAAACCAATTCTTCTACTATAGTATTTGTAATTAGGATGTAAAATTCTTAAATTGGGCCTTCGTCAGGTGTACATTGAGAATTTTGCTGAATATTATTTTTAGTTTGGATACCTACTTGTTTTGTAGTTATTGAGGGCGCCACGAAGGAAGATTTCGTCTCTTTTTCAGAGACTTTTTTTTTTATTTCTTAATTCATAGATCTATTAATTCTAAGGTACGTAGCGGCTCGGGATTTGTGGGGACCTGCCGCAGAATTAAGTTATAAAGCACTTTCTGGAACCCCATTCGTTTCTTATGTATTTTACAATGCTAATATTGGCGGGCCCCTGAGGCGAACACCAGAGGTTAACATGTAGGTATATAGAAAACGGCCAAATATATCAGGTCTGCTTTGCAGATGTGTTACATTCTACACTATCAAAATGCGGTATGAAGTATTCCCCTTCACTCATCCGCAAATCAACCGCCCAAATGACAAGGAACGTATTCACTCTGCCCCATTCGTGCTCATCACAAGTGAGTTAATGGTCAATTAAGTTTGTAATCATATTTCACCTATAAATAAATTGAAACGAAACTTTCTTTCAACGGGATTGCACCTTAGGTACATTATTCTAAATTTTAAGACATACTACGATTTTTCATGTTCACAAATGAATGAATGCGACGGCCCCGCCCAAACCCTTTTTTATCCATGGGTTATTGTATTCACTGATAAAGGGTCCTTAATGAATACACCAAAGTAAAGCATTGTTTGCATTTCGGGGTTTCGGAAACAAAACTCTTGGTCTTCAGGTATAGACAAATCTCATCTGCCCCATCGCATTCTTCTGACATCAATTAATATATTAATTACAGTTTCTCATAGTCAGGTACTACAAAATTAATTTTAACGATAGTAAACAGACAATTAATTTAACTATTTTTTAAAAGTGTTCCCGGTCTTCATTGTGTTGAACCCGATTTATAGAAATGCCACTAGGATTTGCATAGGATTGCATGGGAGTTGGAGGGCACAATGTCTTCTTAAACCGTATTTTAAACAGACATGTTTATTAAACCTGGCCTCCGAGGCCGAGGGCTTATGCAATTGAGCTTTCTGTCTGTCTTTCTGTCTGTCTGTCTGTCTGTCTGTCTGTCTGTCTGTCCGTCACGGATTTTCACGGAAGCAGGCGCACGAGTTGTATGTAAATT
>JAQFXZ010001520.1:0-11758 GCA_034694025.1 Ceratophysella scotica | reverse complement strand
CGTTCCAGTTGCTATGGCATTAGTTCGCATCTCGAATCTGAGAGAAATAACTTCTCTCAGAGCAAAATCGAAAAGTTGAAGTTTTTTTTTCACGGATGGGCCAACCTTATAAGACAGCTAGCTCTTCGTAGTCAAGTCAACCTTGCGTGAGCCATTTGGGCAAACCCTAGCGTGGTTTAAATGCCAGCTCATTTGCCTGTATTCAATTTGAAAAATTATATTTGTATTCATTCTGTGAGCTTTTCGACAGAAACTATATCAATTTTAATGCCAGTTAAAATATATAAAATAAAGTTGTCAATTATCACACTTCAGATGGAAAGGTGTACATAGGCTGCACAACGATATTCATAGGACAAATTTTGGGTTTATATCTGCAAATCTTGAACACATTTGGTCGTTTTTACATGTAGAACCCCAAGACACATGTTTTACGTTACGCTGACTTTTGAACTATGTAAAGTAAAGATATATAAAGTATGGACCACTCGCCTTAGCAACGAGGGATAATCAGTGACGCCCAGCTTCGCAGTGTTAAATCATTCCGAATTTCTGCGTTGAACTTTTTCGGAATTTTGAGGCTCTACACTATGTTAAATGGTTGTTCTGTATACATGTTTAGCTGTGAGTGGCTGTGAGCTAGAATTAAATGCAAAAAAAAATGTGAAAATATCAAAGAGAAACGAACTCAACTTGTCGTATTCCTTAGTTATGAAAAGTACACGCGATTCTATATAGTAGAAATCCGGCAAGTTGTGTTCGTGTTCAAATTAGAGCCTGAGGTCCACTTACCGTATTCTACAATGTAGAATGACGTTCAATAACATGTTGTATTATCCGGCAAGAAGGTCCAGTCAATTTTTTTGGCATTCGTTCTAGCTCATACTATAAATATGTACAGAGCATCCAAATCTACATAAGCTATTGAAAATTGAAAAAAAATAGCTTTAGCTAGCAGCTAGCCTAGTTTTATGCAAATGATTCAAATTTAAGAAGCTGATCTTCATGCATCTGCAATCTCCTTTAGAAATTGAGTGAAAGAGTGAAGCATATCATCTCATCTCAATCCGCCGTAGGCCACTTTTCTCCTGATCCGCCTAATGTCTCCTCTCTTTTTTCATCATCTGCTCTCGACTAAATTGAGTCGGATTCTCCATATACTCGAATGTTGGCTGTTGGCATCTCCTTAATCCGCAGTTCCTTGTGTGCCAATGACTGAGAGCACAATAGAGTCAGTGGGACGGACTAGATCTACACAAGAGCCTTTCAACGTCTTCAGCCCCACATCCAACATCCAGGCAGGCTAACGGAGTTAAGCCGTCTCTAAAAGACTGTCAAAAGGTAAGACTCCCACTCGTAAGTATCCTTTCAATCAACAAGAAGAAAAGTCCCTTTCTTACTCAAGCAGTCAACTTCAAGAGATGAAAGTGGTCAACCCTCGACACAGACTTATTTCACTACATATGCATCCATATATATGGGAATGGAAATGGGTTCCAAACCGGGGTCACGACACGGTACTCGTTAGAAGAGTCGAAAGCTCAATTAAATGATTTCCGGGACTTTAGGTCAAAATTTTGTTGGGCAAGCGTTAAATTTTGCATAGGCAAATAACTTAACATAATCGGATACCAAGGCTGTCGAATAAACTTAAAAGTTGGACACAGCACACAGAAATCTATATAGGTATACAATACTTGCACGATTTACTACAACATAGATTCGTTTTATTGATTGGCATAGAATCGATAAAATTTAAAAAATTAGAAAAAGGGTCTGGTCTGATCAGAAAGTTAAATTATTTCAAATCTATAAAATCTGATATAATTTCAGATACACTTGTCAAAAGTTAAAATACTTTGGACATTCCTAGTAACTTAACCAATTTCTTTTTTTAGACAAACCTAAGACACATTGGAGAAATCTTTTAAAGCTTTTTGGACAGCCCTCGTGCTCTAACCAAAATTTTCTTAGACAAACTCGAGATGAACTAGTCAAATTAAAAAAAAACTTTTTAGCCAGCCCTCGCGCTCTAACCTCTAACCAAAGTTTTATTATTTAAAACAAGACTAGGATAAGATACACTGTACTTACAAACTTTATGAAACTTTTTAGAAAACCCTCGTGCTCTCTGAACATAGGTGAATATTATTATCCTCACAAACCTAAGACACCCTGGCCAAACATGAAAAAACTTCTGAGCATCCGTCGTTCACTAACAAAACTTGAATATTTTTTAAAACAAACCTATGATAAACTGGCCAAACTTTAAGGTCAACGTTGAATATTATATTTTAAACAAACCTAAGATAAGCTGGCCTTTAAGAAACTTTTTGGGCATCCCTGGTACTCTAACAAAAGTTTAATATTTTTCGAAAAATCTAAGATAAACTGGCCAAATCTTAAAAATCTGTTTAGAAAACCCTCAAACTCTAGTTTTCAGTTTCATCACACGTCCCACCTATGGTCCCATCCCACCCCGAATAGTAATATAAGTTACTGGTATTTTTTGGAGCATTTTTTGGAGCGTTGATTTATTAAAATTTACAAATTCGAAATAATCTGCAATATCATCGAATGCTCCAGTATATGAATCTGTTATCGGATGCAGATTGTGAAGAAACTCATGAAAACCTCTCAATTTGTATGCCTAGAATGATGTGTAGCTATATTTTGTCTGTTTGGAACTGTCCTTCTTCAACCCTGTTTGCTCACTCAATTGGAGATCAACAAGAGGATGGTTCCACATTCTTCATCATCCGTTATGCATGAATTGAATAGGACTGGAGGGAGCGTGTAAGAAGGTAAATAATCTTTTCAGCTTTCATCCGACGATGGAACGCTTAGAACTTATTGTACTTCTCGTTCAGCCTATTTACCAAAATACACAAGTGCTGTTCCACAGGTTTTTTGCTATTCTCCAAAAAAATATCGAAAATCGGAAATTATAAATTCAGCGATTTTTAAAGTTTTCTAAATTTTAAATTAAAGTGTGTAGAACATTTTTCAGATTCAAGTCTGACAGCATCTGTATTGAATTGAATAAATATTTGACTAGAAATAAAATAAATAAACAAATAAATGAAAATCTACGTCACGATGAATATTTTTGTTTATTTGTACGCCGAACTATCTCATAATTTTTTCTTTAGCTATGCTCACAATTTACATATAGGTAACCAGGCATTATATATGGGCCGGCTAAGCAGTCACAAAATTGGCCAAGCTTCTCGAACAACCCTCGTTCAGAACAAAACAGCGAAACTCCAATTCTTTCATAAATAAATCCAATTAACTTTAGTCCTTAAATTCTGAAAAACTTGTGCAAACAAAGTGTTTACAGGAATTAATTATTTCCAACTTGATCTGGTTTGGGCTGAATAAGTGAAAGCTTTGAGTCCACCTAAACGTTTCTCCTAATGAAATATGTAGCATGCTTTTCCCAAAGTACAACTTTTCTTTGGTGAGAACTGAGAACGGAGAAAGTAGTTCCTAATGAATAGGTACCTCTTGAGCTGAAGTCATCACTTTGCTGCAGAGCAGCAGCTTACGCCAAGCTAAGGCAAATGGTGCAGAGGTCATGTGCAGCCTTCCACGGGCATTTTCACAGCTTTCTATGCGTATTATAAAAAATATGAGTTTTTCCTGGTTTTCCCTCAAGTGAAAACTTCCGAGTAGCTTGGGCCTCCAGAGAGTTATCCAAATTTTATCGGCTTATGCTTGTAAATAATCCTGGAATGAGAATTTTTGGGTTTGAAACTGAAATGCAGCGTAGATACGATAATTGGACCTCTTAGAAATTCCATAGCCAAAACGCATATTTTGAAATCGCACGTGGGAACTGCTTCGTTTCCGAGCATATTATTACGGAGCAAGACCTACTCAGTCTATATATGCAGTATGATAAATTTTATAATTTAATTAGAAATAAATGAATGGCGGAAAAATTTGCAGATGGAATATTTTGAAATGTACATGAAAATCTCTATAATGTTTGCATTCTAATGTCTGACCGCACTTTACACACTATAATATCCCACGTTTCTGCAGAACCTAACCTAACTAAAGTATGACAAGTTTCTTTCCATAGGAAAAACATTACAAAATACAAATTGTCATGTACGATTTCAAAATTTGCAGGTATGAGCACCTTGAAATCGTGTTTTATCAAAAATATAACTGATTAAATGGGATTTTTTCCTTCAAATTTTAGAAACTGAGGAAGGAACATTTCTGAATTTTTCAATTAATTGCACAACTAGCATTACGTTTGGATTGAAGAATGATTCAGGCAACAGCGATCATTTGCAAAAATTGGTTCATGACTGGTTTGCTTGTATTTAGTGAAACATTCTAGTATTATAAGTCAATGTTAATGTTAGGTCACTATTCAATACCGGGTCATTTGGGCGAAAAACCAGTTGGGCAAAACATCGGGTTTTTATGCTATTTTCTTTATATTTTGTCCAATTTCTTCACCTAACCTAACCTAACTCAACCTGATATTATCGAACCTAACCTTTCTAAGTTTTGATATTGTCCTACGGATTTTTGTCCAATTCACTGACTAGGCATTAATTTATTGAGGGCTGGCTTCTGGTATCCTGCTATTTAACACGTGGAATGTGCATATTTATCCAAAACGATAGGCAATACAAAAATATAAGTGAATTAGTTCAATTTCCTGAATATAGTTGCATACTTCAACTGTCTCAAACATACAATTCTTCCCCTCAAACATACTTCAACTGTGAACATAAAATTCCTATCTTTAAGCATATCTTTCTCGTAAGAGACGTATTTTGAATGTAGGCCCAATAAAAGTGTACGTATATCCCTTTATGTGCAGTGTGCTATGTGTCATGTTGTGTCTGGCCTGGCGTAGGCGAGTAATGAAAATGAAATGTCATGGAATTATTCATCAAACTGAGGCAGACCAGTGGTAGTACGTACTCTGTCCGTTTCCTATCACAAAGGAAGAAAAGTCTGGAAAAGTCTATGGGAAATGGGAATAGGGGATGACATGAGCGTGCTCCTTCGGAATTAAGATTAAAGTGAAACTACAAGGGAATATTTGATGTGGGATATGAAGGAAAGGCCCTTCATGAAAACTGCGGGTTCTATAGTCTCCAACTCAAGGATCTACATCTATATTAAGTAAGTAGAATAAGTACGTAAGTATTCTCTGAGCAGTTGGGCACGCGGCTCAAGGCGCGTCCAGTAAACAAGCGTAGGCTATGCGCACTGCGCAATTTCTTAAGGGTTTAGGATCGTAAAACAAGGTTTAATAGCTTACTATGGTTGTTCAGAACGTTGTATGGACATAAACAGGTTTTACGTATTTTTTATGCATTAGAAAATTAGATTACATACATACGAACCGCAAAATATGAATTCCTAAAATTCCTTTCACAATTCGGAATATTTCAAAATTCAAAATCAATTAGAACGTGACGATATTCAAATCACGTAAATAATCAAAAATAATAATAAAATATTTTTGTTTAGAATAGGTTAGGTGCGCTAATAAAATGTTTAAGCCTTGCTTTTTGCAAAATCTAATGCAAAAAAAACCGAAACCGCTTCTCAGTCAAAATTGCGACAGCAAAAAGCGCGAAACCTAATCTAACCTAACCTAATTCGTGTCGCGTTTTTCTCTACTGATACTTCGAAATCAGGCTAATCTGCATTTGCGAATAGACCAGTGCTCAATAGCAAACTTAAATTTTGGAATATTTAAGGTTTTAAGGATTTTTAATTTTCAAAAACCTTAAAATGTAAAAATAATTTTAATAATTTAAGCTGCCTAAACCTGGTAATTTACATAATTTAAATAATTTAAATTTACGTAATTTAAATAACACAACACATCACGATACTAAAACTGACGATTTTGTTGAAATGAAACCAGTTTAACTAAACACGACCATTTTTATTTGTTTAATCCAAACCTAAACCTAGTTTGAATAAAAACTAAAAATTTAACATGTCCATTTATATTTGTTGGTTTAACCAAACCCGGTGGCATATTTCGACATCGCATGTGAAGTTTTTAAAAAAATGTAGTACGGAGAACCACTTGTCACATATATTGCACATTTCGGCAGAACCTAACCTGACTGAAAGCATGGCAGGCTGTCTCCCATAAGAGCCGCATTACACCATTCAAATTGCCATGTACGATTTCAATATTTGAAACCCGGTTCGACTGAAAAACTGTTGTTTTCACAATTTAACATTAACCTAAAGTTGGTTAAGTAGTTTCCACTGAAATCGATATCATTAAGGAACTTGACGCATCCTTTTCTCATAAATTTTTTTAGGAACCTAATACAAGATTTAGATATGCAAGCCCTCAAAGCCTATGCCTGCAATGACACATCTACTTCACACATGACAAGTCAAACCAAACAGCCCAATTCCCCCTGAGCCGTCCTGAAGATGCTTGATAGTCCTTGAGCTGCAAAATGTAATAGTGAAATTGTCAAAGTCTATAACCCACTTCCTTTCTAACTTCCAACTCGGAGAATGTAATGAAGTCAGGATTTTTATCTTTATTCGGCGTAGTTCAGACTTTACGGAGGAGAAGATGTGATCCGAGAGATTCCGCATGTCCTATATTTTCTTGAATCTATTCAAACACAATAGCTATAGTGCAGCTTGCTACAAAGATTTTGAGATACTAAAAAATATTGTGCACAGTAATTGGATATTCGTACTGCGTCTGGCTGGACATTCAATACAAGTGAAAAAGAGGGGTAAAACCAGGTGGTAAAACCTATTTTAATGTAACACGAAAGTATAAATTTTAAAGGAATATTCAAGCGGCTTTAAACTAGTCTAAATTTCATATTGAAAAATGCATTGTTGAAACATTAAGTTAATCCAACGAAACAACAAACGCCAATACATTATTTGTATACGTAAATTTTCGCAAAATTTTTTAATATGCAGATTCCTTCTTCGATATTTTAGGAAACATCGTTTCAATGCAACGTGTGTCAGTGCATGTCACCAATTGTACAATAACGGATGACATTCTATCATGTCAATACTAAAAATACAAAACCTAAAACTGAGAAAATCAAAATTTGAAACTAATTTCGCTAATTGTGCAATTTGAAGGTTACCCAGCCAAAATTGCATATTTTGTAAAAAGTTGAAATTGTCCAAGTTTTCACGGATTTTGAAAATCATCAGTCATCAAGTCATCATTTAAAAGCATATTTTTATACTAGAAAATTTTCTTCGTCGGGAAAAACAGACAAAATCACTTTATAACCTTCAAACAATCTGCAATGTAGCTACTCCTATGCTTACTGACCTTTTTATGCTAAAAATTTTTATATCCAAACGGATTGTAACTATTAAACATTATTTTAAATTGGAACAAACCCAAACTTCGGTGAATGAGGCGCTCCTCAGCCTTATCGCTATCGCTATTTTCGTTATTAAAAATTTTGAAAAAAAAAGTTACATAAAATTGCAAATTACGATCAACGGTATTCTGATTTCCATGTGTTTTCATTCAAATTCTAGTCAAAAAAATAACCAACCACATTTGGAATTTCCGGATTGGGGAAACGAAGCTATAATATACCTGAACGTCATTGTTTAGAATGAATTTATATTTCATATCCAAACGGATTGTAACTTCGCAACATTGCAAATTGCAATAGGCCAATAATTCCCTTTTTATTCCCTCAACAGCGGAAGTTCAAATTGTTGACCAATTCCTGGGTGGAATGACGTGCCTTTCATTTTGATCGTCCTTTTTTTTTTTTTTTTGTTTATCACGAGGAAGAAAACATATTTTCTCCTTAAAACGACAAGTATCACATACTAACGAGGATTGTGAAAGTTGAGAGGCCTCGAGACTCCAAATATTACACACTTCACAGGAAGTTAGGCCGTCGAGCCAGAAACCCTCCAGTTTGTGTTCCAGCTCAGGTACACTGGAGAATTAGGATGGATCTACGTCAATTCGGCGACGGTAAATTAAACGTATAAACGTATCCCGAAAAAACTATTTTGCACTAAGATTCTGCAAACAAGAATTGAATTTAGCAAAAACGTCCAAACCGAATATGAATTTTGAATCTATGATTCTAGCATTATTTTTCAAGTTTAATTATTAGGTACAACGCCGTTTAGACTTCTTAATGGAAAATTTCCAAAGAGTCTATCATTTCAATTAGAAGTTGTCTTTCGAGTCGGATCTAGTATCAATCACACATCAATTAGGCAAATATGATAAAGTACACAAGAATTCGACACAGGCTGAGGGTAGAATGTCGTTGAATTTGAAATTAAAATTGCTAAACATAGAATTTATGTGAATTTTGCTCAAAATAATTTTTTTGCAAAAATTACCGAAATTATTCGATTTAGCAAGAAATATCCTAATGTAAATCTATGATTCTATGATGCTAGAACAATTTGTCCAGCTTAAAATTGTGCAAAATGCGCTATTGACTATTAAATCAAATATATTTAAGCTTTTTTTTTTTTTTTTTGCAAAAAAATAACTCGGAGAAACTAATGAATACAAATTTTGCATACACGAGTATGACTCCACGACAATTTGGCACAGGATGAGGGTATAATGCAATTTTCTTTAATTTAAAAATAAAATTATACACTATTTGTATGTGAATTTATATAAAATTGAATTTTGTAAAGATGACCTTGAGTGCTTGAGTATGCTAGGAAGCAGAAATTAGCTAGAGAGTCCCAAAAATAAATTTTAAATCATTGATTCTATGAAAATTTTGCAGATCGTCATTTTATTTGACTTCTGATTTAAAATTAAGTATGTTTATTTGCTCAAAATTTATTTGCAAAAACTATTGAATACCAATTTTGCGAATAGGATTCTACGACAATTCGACATGGACTTACTGAAGGTTTAATGCCATTTTATTTAAATTAATAATAAAATTTCATATTCTAGGTGAATTTCGTTTAAAAAGCTGAATTTGGTGAGGAAACAATGGCCAATCAAATTTGCAACGTGCAAAACAAACCGATACCCAATTGACGGATGAACAAGTTTGACATGAGACGGTTTTCGACTTGAAAACGAGTTTTCGTCATTTTCTTTCATCATGAAAAAAAGACCAATTTTGAGCTTCCAACTTCCCAAGTATCCTGTTTAACAAAGAGTTTCCTCATAAAAGTCATGTTCACGAGCCCTCGTCTTCAACTGAATGGGGACCTCTGACAAAAAGTCTATTAACTCAGAACAACAGACAACAGTGTACAGAGCAGCTCGAAGCACTTCAGGTAGGCTTTAGGCATAAGTCTGACTAAAGGCTGTCACAACTTCAATCGTCCTTATGTTTTGCCTGAAGATGTAGCTCATATGGGTGGTAAATGTAGTGTTTATGCGTCACGTGTACCCGTCAATGGTCTTCTCTGTGTCTGAGCAGCCCTGTTCAACATTTAGCCCACATTGGAAATGTCAGGGAGACAAGAGACAATTTTAGAGAAATAGGATACAAAGGGAATGGAAGTTGCATGGCAAGGCGTAATGGGATTGCCAAAAATATGGAAAAGTTTCCTCATAATAATAATTTGGTTGGATGAAGCGGGTTTGGGGGGAAGGGGCAGGAAGGATGTTGTATATCAACTCAGACACTCTCCTGTCATGTCATGTCATAATATTGACTAACGGTAAGTTTAAAAGGTTTCTCGTTTTCGCTCATCCTTATTGTTGTGGTCCAAGTCGAAAATCATGATTTGGAGGCGGTGCGTGTTTGAAAATCGGGTTTTCAAGTCTTTGACCTCATTTAATTATAATTTGCCGTTTTTGGATTGTCATTGCATATTGCATGCAGCGTGGCCCTGGTCAGTACGGTAGGATAAGTATGCTAACTTGACTATACTAGCCTAATACAATAAATCTTTTTTAGGATCGGAGTTGAAGTCACTCATCAAATTAGAGATGTGTTCAAGATTTCAGCCAAATACGAGGGCTGTTCTAAAAGTTTTAATAACTGATTTTAAAGGTAAGTGGGTGCAGAAATTTCATTTTCGAATATTTCGAAGTTATTCTATGAAATTGGGATAAAATCGGTTAAATTAAATTGTGAAACGTGTTGTGATCTTCAAGCTAAGTAAATTTATTGAAAATGAACAAGAGAAGTTTGATATTTGACATCTCGTCAAACGTCGTCAACTCGATATGCCCTACAACTTTTAGGACAGCCCTCGTAGCATGACACAAATACACGTGTTAATTACTTAGATAACTCCCGTTATACGAAAACATGTACAAAATCAATAAGATCAGTTTAATTTTTTTGCATAAAATCAGATACGCTCGTCAAGCATTACAAATTTTAAGACAGCCCTCGTAGCATGACACAACACGTGTTTAGTATACTTGGATAAATCCTGTTAAACAAAACGGAAAATGGTCGAATTGTTGCTTAAAATTTTGAAATATTGAGCAAATCAATCAATATATAGTTGAAAATACTTATATGTATATTAGAAATGTACAAAATTATCTTAACTCGTTTTCCACTGTATGAGACATTTGTCGGAGAAAGAGGAACCTAGATTCTTGAATCACACAGAGCTTAGAAACACTTAGTTGCACAAAAGTGACTGGCGTTAAATTAAATTACAAAGAATATATTGGCAAAAATGACAAACTGGCCTAATGATTTGAAGACACTCGACAAATGACAACTTTCGAAATATCTCTTTTGAAACGCATGAAGAAAAGGCGAATCGTATCTTTCTTTTTCAAGAATTCGCACAGAAAACATTTTCAATTCAAAATATTCAAACCTTGCTTAAATCTAAGCAGAATTGTCCCACACCCGAAGGCATATTTTGAAATCGTACATGGCATTTTATTTTGTTCCTCTTCATATACAGGAGTCAACTTATCATGTTTTTAGTTAGGTTAGGTCCTTTCAAAACATGCGATATAATGTGGCAAGTGGTCAGTCATACATAAGAAAGCATTATATAGAAAATCCCACTCCCACGTACGATTTCAAAGTATGAAACATGTGAAACTCCATAATAATTGAATTATTCAATTCTTTATTCCCTCATAAACACCAAACTTTGTATGGCCTAATTACTTATTCAAAAGAATTTCCGAAATCCTTAACGTCTTGAGAAACACGAGGCGCAACTCCAGAACGCCTGAATGGCAAATGCTAAACTTTCTCCGGCCAAAACGTCGGAATTTAATGTCCGGATACAGTGGACGACTTATTACCAAGATTAGACATTCTATGTAGAATATAGCCCAGCACTTCTGCTCTTCCACTAAATTTCCATTTACTCGCAAACAAATCCTTCTCATTTACTTGAGACTTGAGAGGAACGTCCTAATTAACGTAGATTTAGAATCTAGTGTCGTCTCATTTTCTCTCTATTATGCTCCACTCTCGGCTAGCTGAAGCTAGCCCCCACTTTTCCATCCCTCATTTTGAGGGATGGAAGCTTGCCCTCACTTTTGTAAAAATAGGAGTTGCGCGCTGGGATTGATACCAGGAAATGTTCCCTCGCCAAAAAGCTTTAATACAAAATTTCAGCGCCGCGCGCTACAGCGTTGCCAAGTTATTCGACTTCAAAGCCAACATGAAAGTGGGGAAAAAATGAAAGTTGTCGTAGCGAGCTAGGATTGATATCATGAAATGTTCCCTCGCCAAAAAGCTTAAATACAAAATTTCAGCGCCGCGCGCTACAATGTTGCCAAGTTATTCGACTTCAAACCCAACATGAAAGTGGG
>JAQFXZ010001519.1:0-11758 GCA_034694025.1 Ceratophysella scotica | reverse complement strand
TGTATCACATGACTGGGGATGATGTTGTAGTATATGAAATGCAAAGGGCGACAATCATTTTGAACGACCCTGTACATGCCAGATGCCTATCTCACACAAAGTCTTCATTTGAAACTACCATATTAACTAGGCGATTTTAAAAAAAATTATCTACAAATAAAATTCTGTAATTCTATTAAGTTGGAATGAAACTCCGAGGTTTAAGTTTGAGGTGATATATTAAAAAATAAAGATCACAGTTTTGAGTTGGAAGATCGTGATTCTGAAAGTGAAGAACGACATAGAGTTTAATATTTGAAAATCTTTTTTCACAAAACTATAACGCCTCAAGAGGTGCAGACTTTCAGTATCGATGGTCATGCCCCATGCCCATCCCTACAAATTACACGCAAATTCAACGAAAAATTTTCAGTTCTGAAGATTTTGCATGAAAATCAGAAAATGAAAGACATTAGTGCTTCTAAAATCCTGTTTTTACCGGAGTGTTTGACGCAGATGATATGGTTGCCATATGACAAAAGTTGCGCAAAAAGAATACCTTCTACGAAGGTTATGCGTTTCCCATCGGGTTAAAAATGTTCATCCGAGGATAGCGGCTAAACCGCTCATTCTACACCAAAAACTAAAGACGCAAAATCGTCGATAAATTAATATGTCCCTTCGATTTTCTAGTGTCCCGACGATTTTATGGGTATCTTCATAGCCTTAAGGGCCAAAAACACCATATTTTGCTGCTTTTTGGACTTTGCGGCACAAACAAGAGTGCTTCATGTTGGAGTATTAACCTTAGAGTACTATTTTCTAATGCAAAATTAGATTCCGATTCGAAAAAACTTATCCTTGACCTCGTAGGTCAAACCGTTCTTCAGTTATTTGGCCTTAACCGGAGAAACAAATACATTCATGAAGCAGTTCGTATTTGCACTGGAATACTGCATGTACAAATGCACGTAATTCTTTAGCGAACCCTGCCACCTTGGTTCTCATATCAACCTTAATTTACATGTACTCATAATATTTATTACGTCACTTACCAATCGAACTTTACGCTCCGTGAGCACCAATTTGTAAATATAGCAATTTAATGGAAGAAATGCAAACTATACTTCATTACAAATCACAACTCACAACACACGAATTCCCCAACCACCAATTCCAAATTCCAATTCATACTTTCACTTTATAATTTTGCTCTACCGCGTAACACAGCTCACGTGTGAGTTGTGGAGACGTTGCATAACACAAATTCCCACTGCAGCACATTCCACAAATACAACCCTTGCCTGTGCGAATTAGGACAACGTATTAAAGGGTGTTCTTCCACACGTGCGAATAGCTCGTCCGTGGACTTTCTCCCATCCCAACCTCATCACCCACCACATCTATTTCTTCACAAGAGCCAACAACCTTTCACTTCAGTGTTCCTCTGCACGGCAACAGGTAAGAACGACTTATTCTTTCCATAATTTTTGATAACTATTACTATTATTTACATCATTATTATCATTGTGCACATATTATTTACATACTACTAATATAAATATTTTAACATAGTCCGCAGGCAAAACACGTTCTCGACCATTGACCAGGCAATTCTTCGATCCGAACTCGAAGCGGCTCCTCAAGATCATCCTTCATCCATTTTTTGACCTCCCAATTCCATTTCCACAGTCATCAATTCGAGACCGGGTCTCGTTTTAAGTAAAATCTTCAGATCTTGCCTTCATATATCCTTTCCTATTTTGCTTTCAGGTCACACTTAATCATAGTCTTCATGTGAATGTGAAAGTGCAAGTGACCCTTGAAAGTTCGAGTGACACGTTAAAGTGACAAGTACAAGCCTCATAAATAGCATATTTTCATATTTATTTTTAGTTTAGTGTTCATATTTATGTTTCCATATTTATAAGTTGTGACAATTCGATATATCTTCGGGCACGGAGGCGCCTAATCGGCCCTTTCTCCTATGCCTAGTACTGGCCAACCAGCCACGAAAGGAAAGGACGTGCAAATTAGGGAAATTCACATTTCATACATAGGCCACGCTCGCTCATACACGCCAGCGCAGTATTTAGTCTTTCTTGGCACCCACTTCCATCCACATACGAACAACGACGAGGAATTGAACTTATCATGATAATACTCACCTTGAACTTACCAATCAAAGTATATCTAATACGATAAGCGCTCCACGCTAATAAATAGTATATAATATAGTCTTTGCTATTCTTGCAGGTTGATCATAGCGATATGGAGACTGACTCAGAGCAAGCTGAAGGCATTCAAGTTCCTGCCGATTTCCAGGTGAGGATTAATGACTTCATATAGTAAAATCACAATGTTCAAAAAATTTCAAATATAATATATTCAATACAGAAAATGGGCGCTATCTCAACCGACATACAGCCACCTCCTTCTCAACTGACGCTTCCAAAAGTATGCATAATACATGTTCTTGTACTCTACTATATATATCATACTATATATCTTGTAAATCATATTCAACTACAAAATTATTTCAGACATACGGTACGACAAACTACAACTCCATTCTTCCATTCATCAACAATGTCCTGAGTAAAAGTCCTCAACACAAAACCTCTGTATGGGGTTCGGCCTCCATGGCACTGTATCTAAGCAACACTTATTCGGACCGGAATTACCTCAGTGCATTTGCTTCTCTCTTGGCCGACTACACAGTAATACTTCTTAACAAACAATACTTTACGCAGGCTAGTCAGTGAAATTTTTTAATTCTTGATTACAATCTTAGGAGAAATATTATTTAACAACTCCGGAACAAATTCAAAACGCCATTGGCAAGGACTAACATATCTACACCAGTGCAGCCATTGCAATGGATACAAGTTTCCCAGACACTGTTCTCGTCATCGACCTACCGTGATCGACGCTTTCTTTCAAGCCTATGGAAAATCTACACTAATTTATATATTTTTTACAATCAATTGACAATTGCAATTACGGCTATCCATTTTACAAATACTTACATTGACCTTTATATTGAAGCACAACAATGGAGCCCCGCAAACTAATCTTTCTCTGCCTACTTCTTCATCAGTACCACCTTCTTCTTCTTCTTCATCCAAAAAGGCATCAATCACAGATACAAACAATAAGGTGGATTCATATTACATTTTTAATCTCAACTTAGCCCAGCTATTTACAAATCATATTTCCTTGTAGCACGGCGAGAATTCTCTACCAAATCTCGAATCATATCCTCCTTCATCTCTTCTTCACGAGTCACAATACGAAAATTCAGCTTCATCAGTCACCAACAATTTGACAACTACGTCATGGCAAAAAAATACGAGTCGTCGACAACGCATCAATACTTACTACCAAACACATTGTGGAACACTGCTGGAGAAAAAGCGAACAAGATATGCCACTCAACATGCAGCAGTCAATCTAACATCCGATGAACCCAATTTACCTATTGTTGAAGAATTAAGAACAGCATACCGAAACTCAATTTGGCAGTTTCCAACTTCAGTTTGTTACAATTGCAACAAACTGGTTTATCCCGCCAAAGTCCACAAGTTCCCAATCGATTCCACAACATCGCAAAACTTTTTAAAACTTGGCGAATGCGTCCCTGTTGGCACAGATATCTTTGCTTGTGAACGGTGCGTCAGTAACATGAAAAGAGGCAAATTATCTTCTCAAACGAAGTACAACAAACTTCAGCTGTGCGATATTCCTTCCGAAATTCAAACCTTGACAGCCGCTAAAGTACGTTTAATTAGTCAAGTCAAATTATACATGAAGATCTTTCTACTTTCAAATGGTCGTGGACAACCAGCTGTTAAAGGACTAGCCGTGCATTTTCCTTTGAAGATCAACGAAGTAATTAACCAATTGCCCATACCACTCGCTGAATCAGACATGATTGTAGTAGCTGAAGACTTCACAGGCATCGATCGTGTAACTGAATTCCGTGTGTGCCCTACTAGGATTTATAACGCTTTACGCTGGCTGAAGATAAACAATCCACTCTACACCAATATTCATATAGTTTCAACACCCGTACAAGACATCTCCTCAGTTTGCATAACGCAACAAGCCATCACAACTAACCACGCGATTCAACTCTTCCATAATGTTGGCTATCAGCGTATCAACGACCATACGTCAATACTAAGAGGAAGTACACATCAAGGCCACCCTATGTTCCACCCTAACTGTGGAACACAATGTTCAGCAATGTCTGCTACATTCCTTGCGTTCTGTTTTGTGCAGTCCCCCACTACCTGGGTAAAACATACTCTCGATCAAGTGCTGATATGTGGAAATAACTACTACACGGAAAAAAAGCCAAATGAAGGAAATCCACATTTGTCCATGGACGAGATAGTAGGAACACTTTCAAAAGTCTTTCAGTCACAACAAGTCAACTTGGAAATTGATTTTGAAGCTCTGTTTGAATTGCAAGGATACTTAAATAAGTACAAGGGGAACTATTCACGTCTACCTCAAAAAATTCGACAATTTTTGGATATGCCAAACCAGTTTGCATAATTCACGTGTTCAGACTATTCAATAGGACTATACAAAGAAGATCAATTCATTTACTTCTTTGATAGCCACTCAAGGGGCTCTAAAGGTGGGGTCGCTCAAAATGGTTGTGCATGTGTCACGAAATTCTCGTTTGAGGAAGCCCCAACAAGACTTTCCAGCCTTATCCATCATAACATTCAGCCGCATTTTTCACCTGAACAACTTATAAACCAGGATCGACTTCTCGCATTCACAATAATCTGCTTCCGGTGTTTTCAGACTAACCCAAACTACGAAGATTTGTCTAATGAAGGTTCCAGAGAAGACGATGATGTGGTAAATCTAACCATTCCGTTGCCAAACCATACCATTCCCACGAAGAAATCAAAAATTTGTGAACCGGCAAATCAAGAAGAATTTAAATTCAATTCGTTCTACGAGCCTCCTCTACCTGAAGTTCAAATGATCATTGAAACTACACACGGAACGGAAGTCACGGATAGTGTCATTACAACAGATGAGTCTATTGAACCGCCGGCACGAGAAGTAATAAACTTGCATAGAACCACTGGAAAACCTTTGAAGGCAAATATTCACGATAGTTTGGATCTTCTTGCATTCCCGCAGTTATTCCCAGATGGTATCAATGGCTTGAAAGAAACCAGAACAATTAAAATAACCCCACCGGACTATTATCAGCAAAGACTGATGTCTTCTGATGCGCGATTCTCTGGAAAAACTGATTTTCTTTTCTACGCCCTTGCCGAAAGTGATAAGTTCAGAGTGCAGCAAAAAATTGGGGTTTGTTGTCTTCAAAGGAATGAGCTTGATAGTGGAAATCAGCAAGACACCGATTTACCAGTTGGAGGAACGGACCCGAGTTCCTATATGTCAGCTATAAGAGGATCTGCACCCTACTGGAAAAAGTACTGCGGCGATCTAATTGCCATGATCAAGCAGTTGGGAATTCCGACCTTCTTCCCAACGTTTTTCTTCGACGACCTAAACTCCATTGATGCTGTGACTGCTCTATGGATTGCGGAAAATAGAAAAGATGTTGAAATGCCTTCAGAACTGACGTTTGAAGAAAGGAAACAACTCCCTAATAGACATCCTATTGCTGCTGCGCGACATTTCTCAATGCGAGTGTCCAAGCCCCTCTCGCTTCTTAAGTCTCGTTCTTTAGATATTTTCGGCAAGGAAATGAGTGATTTCTCAATACGAATCGAATTCCAATCACGAGGAAGTCCACATGCGCATTGCCTCTTGTGGCTAGAGGACGTTCCTGATTTCCATTCCCCCGAAGGTATCGAATTCATCGATAAAAACATATCATGCTCCATCAACACTGAATATAAGGACCTCGTTCTGAAGTACCAAAATCACAAACACTCTCCGACCTGTTTCAAGAACTCTAACGTTCGGCATTGCAGATTTAGCTTTCCAAGGACTGTATGCGACAAAACAAGAGTCATCCCTGAATCCGACATCAATGCGAATGGTGGAAAGTTTCTAGATTTGAAGCGGCTTCCAGAAGAAACAATGATCAATAACTACCATCCAGTGCTATTGCCTGTTTTAATGTGTAACATGGATATTCAGGCTGTGACTGGAGAAATGGCTATTGCGTTCTACATTGCCAAGTATATGTCTAAGCCTGAACCAGCAAATATCAGAGCACAAATTCAAACCTCTATTGAACTTGTTCAAAAATCAAACCTAACGGCTCGAGAGAAGATGTTTCGCATAGCCATGACCCTCATAAAATCCCGGGAAATTAGTGCCCAAGAAGCATCTTTTCGCCTTTGCCATCTGTACCTGAAAAAGTCCTCACGCGTGTGTATTTTTGTTCCTACATTCAGAAAAGAGAATCGGCTAAGAATGGTTAGGAAGGAAATCATTGGACAAGATCCAAAGTTTTGTTTAAATATCATCGATAGATACACCTCACGACCTTCATGTTTGAAAAGTATTTGCCTATTCGAATTCTCTGCTCATTACGCACCGTACGTCTGTGAAGAGCGCCAAATGGAACTCGATGACGATCAGGACTTGAAAGAATTTCAAGAAGACGCTGAACCTCAAATTGTGGGAAACAGGACTGTACTCAATCTTCGCGATAACAGAGGCAGAATTTTCAAAAGAAAGATTCCGGCAATCATCAAGTACCCTAACTTTGACATTGAAAAGGATATGGATTCCTACTACTACAGCCTAATCCTGCTGTACCTGCCATTTAGACACGAGACATTCTGCGACACCGCTGTCCCAATTCTGTGTTCCAAGAAAAGCACTCCCAATTTCGAAAGAACTCTGATGACCTCATCATAAACCATGCATTAGCTCAACGAATTGACCAAGCGCTCTTACGAATAACTGAGTATAGCGTGGGAAACAGCAATAACCTAGACCTTGAAGAACCATTTCAACCAGAATATGCCGATGCAGAAGAGGAGGAATTAGTTAGCTTGGAAGAAGTTTTTGCCACGAACCCGGAAAATTGTGTTGAAAGAATCAAAAACATGTTTGTAACGTTAAGCGAAGATCAGAAGCGAGTATTAATAAGGGTTGACGAAGCACTGAAATCAAAGAATGCTGAACCAATCAGGCTCATAGTGTGTGGTGAAGGAGGAACCGGAAAATCCTACCTGATCAAAATCCTGTCTTACCTGATTCGACATTTTTACAATGATAAGACCCTATTGATCGCGGCACCAACGGGAAAGGCAGCCTTCAACATCAAAGGAGCAACCTTGCATCGCTCATTCGTACTTCCAGTTGAACTTGGCCAAATGGGAACTTACCACCGTCTTAGCAGCAGAACGCTAGAAAACCTAAGAAGACTTTACGAAGATGTCCGTTACCTCTTCTTTGATGAATATTCTATGATCAGTTATGAGACTTTGCGAATGGTGAACTGCAGGCTTAGTCAGCTCTACCTAACTGAGGAACCATTTGGCAACAAGAATATTATCCTCTTTGGTGACTTAATGCAACTGAAGCCCCCAAGGGGATCTTGGATTTTTAAAAAACCAGATCGTTATAGGTAAATCATATTAAACTTTAGATTTGTGCCTATGTGCCTGTAATTATTAAATCTACATAACTATTCCTATTAATAATTGTTAATTATACAGAGCCGAGATTGATTTGTGGCGGATCATGGACTTCCACGAACTAACCATCAACCACCGCCAGGCTGGATTGGATCCACTACTTTCCATCTGCAGTAAGCTGAGGGTCGGAGAACTGGGGCTTTCTGAAATAGAAATACTACAAACAAGGCTTCTACAACACGATAATCTCAACTACGTCTTGGATGGTGTGGATTTTAGCCACTGTGTTTGGGTTTTCCCAAAACTTAAGCAGATCGCCGAGTACAACAAAAAAAAGACCCTTGAACTGAAAGCTAAAGGAGTCACAATTTACAAGATGGTGGCGAGGGATAGCTATGCAGACGGCCTGCAATACGGCTTACAAGTACCTGAGGAATTGGTCTACAAGGATGAAAGCAAATGTGGTGGCTTAGCAGCTGAGCTAGAGCTTGGAGTAGGTAGCCGTGTCATGCTCCGCAGAAACATTGGGGATCCAAAGAAGGGCTTGGTGAACGGGGCAACAGGTGTAATCACATCGTTCGATTGGGGATTCGGACATTAACTACACTCAGGCTCTTTACCGAATGCAGTTTGGATTAAATTTGATCATTTATCGGATCCAATGAAAATTGAGCCGATGACATCAGACTTCTTTGGAAAGCGCCAGCGGAGAGTAACACGCCTCCAGTTACCCATAATTCAAGCAGATGCAATCAATTTACACAAAATGCAAGGCGATACGATGGAATTTATCGTTCTGGATCTCGGAAAAGACCTCTTCGCGAAAGCCATGGCGTACGTTGGGATCAGCAGGGTGAAAACTCTCAGAGGACTTGCAATAATAACTATGGACGTCAATAAACTAGTTACAAGCGTTCGCTACTGTCCATGCGACACCGATGCTCTAGCAGAGTTGACGCGGTTGCGAGGATTCGCCACAGCTGTCCACTCAAAAGACTGAAATAAAAAATGTGTCTGTGAAAAAGACACGAAGTTACCTCCGTTGCGCCCTTAATTGTATGAAACAAGACTCACAAGGATCACCGAATGTAATGCAGCGAACTACCTACTTAACACGGAGGCCCAATTCCTGATGATGTTCCATCCAAGCACGCATTATTTCACTACTATTAAAAATCGTTATACAGAAATAATTTATGTAAATCAGCATCCTTATTAAAAGCCACCTAATTATTTGCAGAAACAATTTCCCTCTTCAAATTAATTAAGAATAAATATTACTTTGTAATATCAACACATAATAAATTGTAATGCAAACACAGGGCAAGCGGTCTAATCAGTCCTTTCTAAAACATGCATCCACTTCGTACAAATTTACTACTAAAAACACCAAATACTTCAATTTCGGCCAAACTATACATATAAGATATGAATATGGAATATGAGTTCGTGCTGCAATCGTATTTATGAACGACTAAATTAAATTGCAACACCTTAACATAATGATTGGAAAACTTCATGACCTATTTCTTGAAAATTTATGTAAAATATTGTTGCATGAACTTAATCCGATAATATTTGTTGCATTTCTTTCTTAGATCATGAGTGCAGAGCCTTCTGTTCATACTAATACGGTAATTACATACTATTAACTCATGTAACAAAGGATAATCTATTCAATGCGTTTTCTTTTATATCTCCAACAACAGATAAAATCAAGTCAACCTAAAAAAGCCAAGATGAGATTCCCGCTGAAAATAATCGATCGGTTTCTTTTTGACTCAGATCCAAGATATGTAAGTTTAAATAAGTATTCTAAAAAATGCAACATCGTAGTGTATACGATACTTCATGTTTTTCTAATTATTGCAGAGTGATTTAACTCCCGAAGCCAAGGAAGCTGCTTATGCCAAGCACAGAGCTGGCGCTATTCGTGCCGCAAAAATGGAGAAAAGGAAAGAGATGCCCTCGCTTCTAAGCAGAAATCAAAAGAAAAACAAGAAAATGCAAAAGAACAAGAAGCAAAAGAAAAAAAATTAAATTAACTCATCAATATATACAAATATTCGTGTAAACGTTGATTAAGAACAATATTTATTAAATTATGTGTGCTTGGATAGAACATCATCAGGAATTGGGCCTCCGTGTTAAGTAGGTAGTTCGCTGCATTACATTCGGTGATCCTTGTGAGTCTTGTTTCATACAATTAAGGGCGCAACGGAGGTAACTTCGTGTCTTTTTCACAGACACATTTTTTTATGTTTTATAGGGTAACATCTGCCTTTATTAAATTCACACGTTTCACTCCACCTCCGGATTGATGGAACTTCTTAACTGGGTTCTCAAGTAGCAGTTAGCAGTAGGGGATACAAATTAAATTTAAAGAGCTTTCTCATGATTTCTGAAAGTCTATAAATGTAGAATTATGCAGGCAGAGTGAACAAATTGATACTAAACACAGTTTTTAAGCTTCGCATGCAAACTCAACTCGCTGTCCCGTCGTGTATGTAAACGTCTTCCGAGATTTAGCTGCTGAGCTTTTGTGTTGCAAGTTGCAAGCACATAAAAACTCTATTACATTTTCTCCTCAACGATCATTCGTGTTGAACAATTTCCGAGCTGGAGGCAAATTACGTCAAGAATGTTCTCCTCGTGTCACTGAAATGACCTTCGGTTGACGTTGACGGTGAACAGAGCTTGATGAAAATGTGTCTTACTTGGAGGCGGACACAAGGCAATTCAGGTCTGCATGTTATATGCATAAAAATGTTATTGTAGTACTAAAGTTTGTTTTCTACTCGACCTAACCTAGACGGACACATGTTAATTTTGAAATGGAATTGTGTAATGAATCCAAGGAACATTTGTCATTTGTCTGAAACGATTGACCACGAAGTTGGACAAGCCAAGACTCAATCGACACGTTTCCTGACATCCACAGGGAAGGAAGTACACAGAAGCCAATACTTCACATTTTATTCGAATATCACGGTCTTGTACTTCATCGCCTTATACGGTTCACCACAGTCGAGAATCGCATCATGCATGACACGGAGAATTTTTGGTAAACCTAATTTAAGGGTCTGGTTGACATTTGGGTTGGCTATGCGAAGCTAGCAAGGGGAGTTCTCTTTCCTCTCTCTCACTCACAACTCACAACTCATTTGGGCGAAACAATGGGCCAACTTCCCACAACCAGTAAATTATCACTGATTCGGAAAATTGTATCTCCTCAGTGAATGAATACGGATCGCAGAGTCATGGCGCTTGCTGCTACGGACTGAGAAAAAACCAATCTACATGCAAGTGATAGTAGTTTCTTGATTAATGATTCCTAATCAATTTTATTACTGCCTAAAGTTGTGTATGAATTCAGTCAACTTTTGGCACTAATAGAATTAATCGGTGAACATAAATCAAGAAACTACTATCACTTGCATGTAGATTGGTTCTTTCTCAGTCGGTCGCAACAAACCCCGACTCTCTACGATCAGTATTCACTGAGAAGATACAATTTTCCCAACGCAACTCCTTATGAATGTGTAACATGCAGTTCATAACCTAACCTGGTCCTTAATCTTCACGACTCAAACTCATAATACCCGGTGCATGGGCTTACAATAAGGGTTAACCACAACACTTTGGATCCGCATCATATTCGACCGGTGACCTTTGACCCAGGGCAACTACGTATGCAGACTGCAGACCATCACGATGTATTAAATAAATATAAGCTCGTTGTGCTTAACCTAGGCTGGGTAGCCACAAAGTATCCAAAAATATGCACCTAACCTAACTTAATAAAACCTAATATGACCACCTAACCTCCTAACCCAAGCTTGTTTGGTACTAATTCTTATAGATTCCAGGAATATATAGTACCTACATTCAGGAAAATATGCTCAATTGACTCCATTGAATAAAACAAAACATTAAAAAAAATCTCAGATACCTATTTTACTCTACAAAAACTGTGCTTTTAATTTTTTTCTATTTGAAATATTTGCAAGATGGGTAAAGTTAAAGACGAACTGTGAAAATAATAAAAAACAAATATTATTCATACATGGAAATTCAATACTTCTAATTGGCTAGTCCGCTAAGGAGCGGCGGGATTTTTGCGTTAGGCGATCAACCTTTCCTTTCCTTGACCAAACAAGCATCCGCCTAATCCCCTCGTT
>JAQFXZ010001518.1:0-11761 GCA_034694025.1 Ceratophysella scotica | reverse complement strand
CTAAATTTTAAGGTATCGTTCATGGTTGTGCGTTGAGTAGTTTGGGAGGAGATAGTGAACATACATACATACATACAACATACACACAACATACGACAGATCAACGTTTTTATGTATAGGATGTTTTGAATACAATAGGCGTTCAATCCTACAAAATCAAAATAGAATATTTTCTAGTTCTAGAACCTGTGACTGTTAAGAGCGCTATATGATGACTCGCTTGAAAGCCTAGAACAACAGAGGGGTCCAGAATTGACCTCAGATTGGTCACGAAGGTATTTCCAAAGACAAAACTAAAACGATCAGTTGTTTTATACAATTTAAGCTTTCAAATGAGCCATCAAGCGTCGTTCTACAGTAGCAGGTTCTAGAATTAGAAAATATCCAAGTTTGTTTTTTATAGGATTGAGCGCCTATTGTATTACTTGTAGTTGCGCTGTCGTCCTTGCACCATTATCAAAATAAGCAGAATTTAGTGTAGAATAGACTGAGCTTATCCAGGAACTCGGTTAGTGATCATGAATTTCGAATTCGGATGTCGTTGCAAGAATTTCATTTTTACAGAACTTCAGTTTATTATATAAATGCATGTCTGTGACTATTGCGGACACAATCGGTAGCACTTTACACGAATACGCCATGAATACGATCATTTTATGGGATGTCTCCGGTATAATTTCACAATAATCACTGCTAAAACAGTAATTGGTGTTGGTTTACTAGTTCTTTTTAATAAGCGATCTACCCATTTGGATATACAGCCCTCAACCTGTTGTCATAGTCTTTATTGACCACATGTTGTTGGCAATTAGGCCACTTTATTAGATGAAGTGCTTCGATTCAACAAGAGGATTGGCTGGCTGACGCAAGTGTGACATTTATTGTCCGTATATGTCTTCCTAATTGGGAATTGCGTGTAACCTTACCAGCACAATCCTGAGGACAGAGATGCGGATAGAGCTTTTCCAGTTCATCACAAGTGCCATCCGGGCATCTGGGATAAGGAGTGCAAGTTGAGTAGGAAAGTGACTCGTAGATTTTGGGCTCCGGCACGCCAGACCCTGTGGGCAGAGAAAGCAATTTAAGACAATAGGAAGAATAATCCCAACAGATTGAATTGATGGGATCTTGTTAGCTCATTCATGAGACGACGTCAAGTCAAAGAAAAACAATAGATGTTGGAATTTGAGCAGTTCTCGGCGACAGGGGTGGGGTTTGGGATTTACGAAAAATTCGTTTTAGGATCCTAAAAAGTTGTTTATTGAAACCAGGATTGAAAAGAAAATCTCTAAAAAAAAAAAAAGTGCTAAAGCATTTCTGTTGCCTTTTGAATTTCTGTCCGATTATTCCTTTTTTCGCGATGCTTCTTGTCTATCCAATTTTAGCTGACTTTTTCAAAAAGTTACCAAAAAAGCTGTTAAATCCTGTATATCCTGAAAGTCGTGCTCAGCTTATCACTCACCCTCAAGACTTGTGTTTGGAACGTGACGCGGTATCCAGGAACAATAGCCTTCGGACCCAAACCCGCATGAAGATTCACATTTGTCAATTTCCACAAACTCAGCACAGGATGCTTCTTCACAATCTCCCAGTTCTTTCTCCGCCACGTCACCGACCAAATAAATCTGTCCCGTATAACCAATCAATGCTTAGAGACTGGAATTTTAATTTTGCCATCAAATTCATCAATTTTCCAAACTCCACTCACAGTAATATTAGGAATTTGTCCGTTCTTATGCCCATCTGTCAAAGTAGTGTTCGGCGGAAGCGTCCAGCCCAATTTCAGTGTCACATGTTGAAGACTCGGATGTTTGAGATATCTTTTGTCAGCTAAATAGATGATTCCTGATTTCGGAGTCACGGCAAATGGTGACTTTTTAAAATCCGGTCCTAGAATTAGCAGAATTATGGAATCAGCTCCGAATTGAGCTACAAATGTGATTTCCGACATTTCAAATCTGTTACGATAGGATCAGTAGGAGCTACAGAATGTAATTTATTCAGTAGCGAAAGGTTTCATAGGCAGAAACACATTGCATGCTTTAATGGTTTAGTTCTCATTTGCATGTTTTGATGTTCTTCTAATTTTGGTGCATATTTTGGATTTTTTAGAAATATTTTTCCGACTTTACTGCGTATTTTGACACCGTCTGAGGGCATTTTTTGCTATTGTCTTCAAAAATTTATCAACATCTTGTTTTGGAAATTCAGCATTTTTGAGAACTGATTTGAGTTCACCATGATATTTAACATTTTTTCAAAATTTTGACAACTTGATGGCAGGATTGTCCACCAGGCATATGCCCTTTTTAAATTCTAACGATTTTTTTAATCAAAACTGTTTTTTTTTCAAATTTTAGTGCTGTATGGCATTTTGCTGCATATTTTAGTGCATATTTTTACGATTTTAGTGCATACAAGCCTTTCCTTAGATAATCAGTAGACTTATTACATTTTGAGTCAAGATGGAAAAGTGATATGAAAGGAGTTCAGTTCGAGTGACCTTAGTCGTAATTTCCATACATGGACACACAAGAAACCTATCCAACGTTTTGTATGTACTTTGAATGCTCGAGACGTGGAATGAAGAATCGCGTCATTTCCTTCTCACCTGGCCGGATTCGGGGAAATGAAAATGAACTCATAATTTCATGTGGGCAAATTGTCGGTGTAAAACCGGAACGACTCCAGTACCTTATCCGGCAGACCAAAGTACGGATACCCGTTAATTCCAGGATTTCAAGTTACGATCTAACGATGTGAAGCTTTTCAAGCTTCAAGTAGGCGGTATTTACTGAAAGCTAAACCGACCTTAATTCATGTTCTTTGTATCAGGTGAAAGCATTCGAAGAATACTGGGGCATATACCGCTATGCATGCATTTCGTGCTTTAATATGACCTTCCAGCTCAGCTTAAGCACTTCCTAATTAGAAACACGTTGTTCCGTGCAATTATAGCGAAAATTCTGATGTGCTTGACCAAATTCTGCTGCTACTTTGACCCTGAGCTACATTAAATCCCTTACCTAAATCCAAGCTGCTATTTCCATGTCCATGTAGTTGAAAGTCTCCAATTTGAAACTCAAAATTGTGAACTTTGGACAATTTACTAAAGTCCCGAATCAATTGAAGAAACGGATATAGGACTGGAGCCTGTGTCGTCGACCGTCTGTCAACTCGTCCCACGTAAACACCAGTTGTTAGCAAATCAGTTGGTTCCGGTGGCTCCAGCGTTTCCGTTGGAAGGTTGAAGTCTCCCCAATGAAGACAGATATTGTAGAGTATCTGACCGGATTCAAGTGAGGAAAGGCTTAAGCCACTTGACTCAAATAAAATGTGACGTTCAAATTCAAACTTAATTCAAACGAAAGGATTTACCTCTGAATGAGCATGACCTTCCACTAATCCCGTGTCTCTGATTGAGGCTTGGACGCAGTAAAGATCATCCCAGGGGGACATCAGATCTAAACTCGAATTGGAACTGAGACCTATTCAACAGGCAACAGACTTGTTCAGAGTCGCTTCAATAAAATATCGCATTCACGACGGTCATTTCAAATGTTCTGTCAAGTCATTGTTTTCACAAAATTTCAACGGATATTGAGGAACTCCAAATTTCTCACAAATTGACCCTTGAAATTGCTGAAATTCTTCGGCTTACTGTTTGAATAAGATCTATATCTTGAAATTTTCAGAAAAAATGATGTTTTGAGAAAGTGATGAGGAATTTTTACAGATATGGTGGTGGCGAAGCCTATTTTGTGTTTATGCGTCAAAATTTGAAACGTAAATTCTATTTTTTCTATTTTCAAAGAAGAATTGCAGTGACGAGCAAAGCATTTTTGGCCATTTTTGTATGACTTAAACAATATCAATTCCTTAATCATACCAGAGATATCCGGCTTAAATAAATTCAACCTTACCAGATTTATCATTTATCAAAAAGGCGGCAAAACTTTTGAAATGACCCTTGTGAAGGAGAAAATTCTTCATAAAAGTGCTCTGATTTTCAACACTTTTTCGGAAAAATGGCTCATGGCTCATATGGCTAGAATCAGCCTAATTCAATATTGGGATGGAATACACGGAAAGCGGATTTTGAGCTGGCACGTGTATGAGAATGAGCCGGATGTCTCCTTGGTCATGAATGCTGTATGATGATCTGAGTGACGTAGCACTTACTTATTTGGAAGAAAATGGCACAATAGCCCGGTTTCCCTTCCCTCGGGACAAAGAAGATCACTTTCAGCTCATCAATGCTGAGCAGTCCTCTGGTGTCATTCAGGAATGTAACTCGAAAGCTGTTAACTTCTTTTGTGTCAGCGTCTCGAAACAACAATGATTCAGGTGAATCCTGATAAAGGCGCTGGCCCTAAAGCAAAACAAACAATGAACAGTCTTCAGAACCCGTAAAACGCACAAGACAACGGGAAGGCAAGTGCATGTGTCGCTTATGGCGAAAGTCATGACGGGGAAAGTATGAAGAAAGTCGGTCGAGAACAATGGGATGCTACACGAATTGAGGATAAAGTTCAAAATCCGTGATAGAAAGCATCGGGCAAATCAAATCACGCGATTAATTATTAATTAATAAATTAAAAATTACTAGCTTTCGATAGGTTAGGTTTTGTTTGGGTTGGTTTTTGGAATGTCGCGTTTTATTTTTGTTCCTGGTTTGGTTGAATTCAGTACATGTCGCAGTTTACTGAATTATCCTAAATCAATAGAATACGAGGGTGGTTGTTTTACAAGTTTTCGTAAATTTTTGATTAGCTGTAAATCATTCAAAATAAATGAATTTGATGCTAAAGATTTCACCACATCCAAAGCAACCGATAGACTTCAGCAAAGAAAATGAGCAAAAATATCAAAAGAGACATTTTTAACGACAATTGTTAGTCAAAAATCTTGCTTTTTGCATAGAATTTGACTTAACTGCTGATATCGACATTATTGACCGATATATTGCTAGTTATTCTTACCTATTATGAATTTTTCTGCTTAATTCAATTAATTTCTTATTTGTTTCACGGTTAATCCAAAACGTACGCAAACTAGTGTAAAAAACCTCGTATAACTCGATTAATTTAATCTAGATAAATTTGCTGAAATTATTTTTTGCGTAAAAACATCCATCATTTTGGATTAAAACACATTTTAGGCTGAAATACATTATCGGTGTCAACAATACTGGAAAATTGTCGCCTTTCGCCATAATGGACTTTGCCCGCAGTGAGAATTCATCGGCGAAAGTGTTTAGAAAAGAGAAAGGAGAGAACACAATAGAAAGTGAAGGGTGTTTACCGGGACGAATAGATTCTTTGCATGTCGCATGGAAATGTAGACGGTTTCATGTTGCTCTTTATCCTGCGTCATTGGTGGGTTGTCATTTTGGTCTAAAACTTGTAGGTTGCCTTCTCGGACCAATTTCTCACTCTTCCTTGTTCCCACCTCAACCAGCTCACAAGTGATATTAAAAGTGTAAAAGTCTTTTGACTCTCGATCCAACGCTCCTTTCACTCGCAGTCCAAATGCAGAGAAACCGGGGATTCCTTCACTCACGAACACGGAATCCTCTGACAAAATTAAAATCACATAAACAAAATGTTAACGTCAAGGCTTTCTTCGGATGTGAATACTGAGAACTAAAGCTCTATGTCAACGCTTATGTAGTATTTATATTGGCCTAATCTGTGCTGTGAGGCTGTAGAAACTTGAAATTATATTTTACAAATTCTGGATAAAAAATATATTTTGATTTTAATAGTTTAGTTTAGTTATATTTTTATAAGTGCCGGATGCCGCGAATATTCGCCCAAAATTTCTGAAATTCAAGGGCAAAGGCGAAAGGGCGAATAAAGAAGTCCGGGCGAATATCTTCTCCTATTATTTTCCTTAAATGCGCCTTACAAAATTCGTGCTCGAGCGAATAAAGTCGACAAATATTATCCAAATTGGCGAACATTTTACGAATATTAGGTGAATATTCTGCAAATTGGCGAATATTAGGCGAATATTCTCCGAATCGGCGGATATTAAGCAAATATTCTCCGAATTGGCGAATATTTGGCCAATACAAGGCGATGTTCAAATTGGCAAATAGTTGGCCAATAGTTGGCAAATATTCTCCAAGCTGGCGAATACTACGCGATACTCTTAAAATTAGCAAACATTAGGCAATATTCTTCGAGTGGGTAAATATTAGGCAAATACTCTCCACCTTGGCGAATATTCTAAAAAGCGAACATTAGGCGAATATTCTGCAAATTGACGAATATTAGACGATTGTTCTTAAAATAGACAAACATGAAGCAAATATTTGCTACTTTGATTAGTACTCAGTTGCATGGCAAACGCTACAAGAACAAATGCGAATATTCTCTATTAGGCGAATACTAAACGAGCTCTATTCGCCGCATCCCTAGTTTTTAAAATTCTCTTCGAATGTACCTATTTGATTTTTTTCGCTAAAAAAGGCTTCTTCTAAATAAAAAACGACTTCTAAAAATGTACTAAGCCCTAAATTAAATCTAAAAATCCTTTTTTCAATTTTTAGTCGCATTTGATTTTTTCCTGAGGATTTTATTATTGAAAAATGATTTTATTTAAGCTGGAACTCGAAATTATACCCGAACACTGTTTTTTGAATGCCATCTTGTCAGTTTTCCAGCGCGACTTTTAAATCAACTGTCCCAGGAGTTGGGTGTGATAAGACACAGCTGTTCTGCCCACATCTCAAACCAATGAAATGATCTTACGACCCTTTTCTTTTACGAGTTTGTACTTTGCACTGAAGTACTGACTGAGGTAGACAATAGTGCTCTTTCGTGTACAAAATGTTCGGAGGCTCTCCTGCAGGGCGTAATTTAATTCTTTAGTTTAATTAAATAGACGGCCAGGGAATCGGACTGACTCGACTCCAGCATCTTCTCGGAAGTGAGAATGTTCCTGTTTACTTCCATGTCATTACCTTGAGCCAGAATCGTGTAGATGGTCCGCCAGTTCCCACATGCCATGGACTGAGGTCCCAAAAGACCAACAAGCACTTCATCACTGTTCTCCATGACATTTATCTTAAACCGTTGAGAAGCACCGAAGCAGAGCTCTTCCTATCAAAGACCATTAGGAGGATTATTAGCTAAGGCCTTTAAGGGTCTATAAAACTGCGTTAAAGCATCATCCATGGGCCTTTAAAATGTCGAGAATGGTTCTCAGTTCTCAAATGAGGTTTTAAGTCGTAAAACACAAGGTTTTAACGGAAAGTAGGAAATAAGGTCATGTGAACCTGGCTTGAGCAAATTGAGATTATATAATGCCATATTATATAATGTATTTTTATTTTATGCATAAAAGACTAGATTTTTAAGTAAATAACTATTAAAGCTCTAATTGTTGGAGTAGACGAGAGAACCTTTTGTGTTAGCTTTTGCAGCCTGTAACAAGCTATACCAAACGCACTAAATCTTCCTTGAAAACACTGCGAATAGGCAGAGCTGCGAATTTGTTTTAAATTCAGATAAAGAAAATTGAGATAGTTCTTACGCTCACCCTGTATTTTACAATTTTGTTCAAAAAATTAGAGTTTGAGCTTAAAAACACAAGAAACATTAAAAGGTATTATTATCGAGTTGTTTAAAACGTCACGTTGAATTTTAAAAGAATAAATCTAAATAGAACAAAAATAGTCTCAACCTAAAACCAGACCTTGATTATATACCCATTCATTCTTGTCAACAGAATTAATGAAGCAGAGTTTATTGTCTAACGTATGACCAGAGTAGGACTTTTGTTTCTCACTTTTTGCACAGCGGAGCAACCCGTGGTTTCACTTATTTCCCACATCCCGCCGCTTACAGTCAGGTTCATACTCGCCTCCGCCATATTTCGAAGGCCAACCCTGCCTTCCAAACGGGCACTTACAACGGAGTTGCATGTCCACTCACCTCCAAGTCCTGCACAAAAAGTGAAACACGTAAGAGCACAATTTAATTCATAATCAATAACTCCTTTTGTATCCTCCGCTTCTTTGCATACACATTCCTTGTGACCATGAAACCGTATCTCAGCATTGTGTTGTAATGGTGAACACCCCATAATAGCCTAAAGTATAAAATGGTGAAACAAATGACACAGAAAAATGGGCCCATTTCATTGTTTGCAACTTCATAGGAATTCGGTGCTTTTGATCATATTTACCTGGGTACATGACAGTGAAGAATATGAAAGCTGCATTTGCACGAATACTTTGCTTGCATTTCTCGCTGGATAAGTTCACCCTGAATCTACCTGAATGCCTTTTTGCCTTCTGATTTCCAGGAAAGTCTTGTGTTGCTAAATATGGGTGGGTCGCACGAGCCTATGTATACTTTGCACAACAGGTACGTTTATTACACACGATACTCGTGGAACGGGAAATTCGTTTTAAATTAACGGTTTTTCGAGCTTTGAGCTTTATGAAGTCGCGATTTTTGGCTGCAAGCGGAACGGTATAATACACTCTTGAAAAAATTTAACACAACTGTGCAGAAGATTGACTGTTATCCACCTTGCACCTTAGAAAACTGAACTGTTAACACCTACGACCTGCGAAGAAAGTTCCACAGTAGACACGCATGTACAAAGTTGCATACTATACTCCTGTGAATAGAAAGATGAACGGTATACACTTGAGACCAATAACAAAATGCACCTTCGCCCCACGGAGAAAGTTCTACTGTAGCTATGGAGAAAGTCGCGTGCAATGCTATGCTATGCTGCTATGCTATGCTATGATCCTGCGAACAAAAGTGAATGGTATACAGTAGCTACGCATCAGGATTGCACCAGCAACCTTTGGAGAAAGTCCTCCAGTATACACCCATGGAGAAAGTTGCATGCCATGCTCCTGTTTAGTACAAGTTTAAAGTATGAACGGCATACACGTGAGACACATGAATGGATTTCACCTGCAACCTGTGGAGAAAGCTCCACAGTATACACCATGGAGAAAGTTGCGTGTTAGACTCAATGTTTAAAAAATGTGGCACATGAATGGATTTCATCTGCAACCTGTGAAGAAAGCTCCGCAGTATACACCATGGAGAAAGTTGCGTGCTAGACTCATGTTTAAAAATGTGGTCCATGAATGAATTGCACCTGTAACCTGTGGAGAAAGTTCCACAATATACACCCATGGAGAAAGTTTCGGGCTATACCCCTGTGTAGTAGAAAAGAAATACGAACGGTATACACACACGAATGGACTGCACACCTGTGACATGCGGATGAAGTTGCCCTGTATACACACAAGGAGAGAATTGCATGCTATGCTGTGTCGAATGATGAACGGTATACACTTGAAAGACATGAATGGATTGCACCGACGACCTAGGGAGAAATTTCTACAGTATACACCCAATGAGAAAGTGCTAGAAAGTCACTCTTGCGTAGCAATGGGAACGGTATGCACTTAAGAACTATGAAAAGATTTCACCTGAGACCTTCGGAGAAAGTTCCACAGTGCACACTCATTGAGTATGTTGCATTTGCTCGTTGAATGGTATACACCTGCCCTGCGAATAACGTCTGCGGACAAAGCTTTTAAGTAAAGCTAGTCTTCCCAAACGCTCAGGCCAGCGTACAGAATTCAACTTTCTCCTTGGTTGTGTGTGACGTGGAAACACTTTGGCTTGACCCTTCAATCGTGTAATCTTAGACATGGTCAGGTTATAGTGATATCCCAATTATGCAAGCACAATTATAATATGAAATGAACTCGGTATGCATTTAATTTCCATAAACGCTCGCAGAAAGCGTATTCATAACCACATGTTGGATAGCAGCCTGCCCTCACACCAGTAGACTCGTATCAAAACAAGAATGAGATTTTAAATAAACATTCATGACGAAGATGGAAATAAGACAACACACAATTCAGACAGTTGTAAGAGATATCTGGGATACTTTCAAGGATAAGAGGAAGATCATTTACGAAAGTCTCTGGAGTGCGTTTCAAATCCCAGAAGAAATGAGTCAGCAAAACTTTGCTTCTAAAACTTATTTGCTGCATGTGTGTAGGTGGGTTCAGGTAAGAGCGGCTCCGCCCACGCACTCTTGAGCCCAGCTATCTGGACAACCTACAGTAATTGTGAATTGTGACAATATTAATTCAATTGCATAACGCTTGATCGTTCATCGTTATGATCTAACGCTTTGGAAATCAGTCGGGTGTTCCATAAGATTCAATTTGGAGTAGCTAAAGCCCCATTATTTGACACATTCTGACATGCAAATGTTTTAGGATCAGAAACTTGTCGCATGAACATTTCAGAAGTGGAACTGACAGTTGTTCTTCACGTAAGGCGTGCATGATATTGGGATGATCCCGGGGATGACGCCTTGAGGCTCTGACGTCAGGAAGTCACGATGATAAAACCTCCTCATCCCGACGGAGAGTATTTACTTATACGAGTATGATGACATTTTCCATTGCACGCAATGAAACTACTTTGCATAAAGTACCAAAGTATTCATCCGGCCGACCAAGAACAGGACACAAGTTTCAGTGCACAAGGAATTATGATAGTTGAGATTGAGATGGCAAACTGACGTTATTATGTCAGTGTCAGTCAATAATACAGCAAGAACCATAAACTTACCTGAGTTGAGCTTTTCACTTTTCTTAAAACGAATGTATCCGTTGGCGTCAATTGTTAGAGATGAACAAGGAAATGCTTCCTGTGTTGAGATCGAGTAGGTCACGTTGCCGCTATCATCAGGGTCGAGAAGGGCTCTGGTATAGTAGGCATCCTGTTCTGAAGGGAGGCTGAACTTGAGGTACAAGTCTGGTTGGGGAAAGTAGAGTGTCCAGCCTAGAATTCAAATAAAAATTCGGGTTTTAAATAAAATGTTTCCATGGGGGTTTCAGCATGCCCAATTGTTTGTACGTTTTTGAGTACATGGCGGTCAATGGGACGAATATTTCTACAAATACCACACGTTTCGAGCATATTTGTAAATAGCATATTGTTTTAAGAAATCAAAGCAGTCCGTATGATAAAATGCAGCTCACAGACGCCAACAAACAAGGATGCATTAAATGGGCCCCCTCAAATCATATTAAGACACAAAACAGAGTAATTGGAAAGGTAGGTCACGTACTTGATCTACATCAATAAATTAATTCACTTTCTTTAATTGTTTATTTGAAGTACATATTTTCATGTTCCCTTGAGTATCCTCTATTGTCTTATTGCGATAGCATTAAGTGTGTATGTGGCAGTAGCATGTGCAGTGCAAAGTGCAACCGGCAGGGATTAGCATACATGCTCCAAAATGCCCATTTCGAATTGTAAGCTAAATTCCAGACGCTCACGTGATGTGAACACATTTTGAAGCCAGTATCAACCAGGACACTCGAACTATTAAATAATCCTTCTGAAGTTGGACTGCATTCCATTAGCTTCAAAAATTCTATAGCCCATGTTAAATGTAATGTACATACGTGGAAAATGCATGGGATAATTCCAATGCTAAAGAAACGTAGAATTTTCTACAGTTCGCGTCACAAATAAATATATCATACATGAGAATTTGTTGAGTGTCATGGCTTTAGTGTTGGTGACAACTTGTCATATTTTAGTTAGGTTAGGTTCCGAAGAAACGTGCAATATAATGTGACAAAGTGGTCTGCCATAAGAAAAAATGGTACTAATATAGTATGCGATCACGGCGATCGCGTACTATATCAAAGGTTATTTTTGATATAGTATGCGATCGCCGT
>JAQFXZ010001517.1:0-11766 GCA_034694025.1 Ceratophysella scotica | reverse complement strand
GTAGAATCTCTGTGGAACAAGTCAAATCTAGTCATCAATTAATGTCTATATCTGCAGGTTTGAATTAAATGTGTTGGTTGCTGTATGTGTTCTACCAGAGCTATCATTCGATTCTGTTCCAAAGCTTCCAACGTCAGATTTGGGAGTAACTGAAAGCGGAAGAGGGGGAAGGGAGAGACAGGAGGCTGAGTAGGAGGTAGGGAGAAATGATCAGAACAATTATCTGGCGGAATGATAATAAATAATGGCACGAGACGGTTCGAAAATAAAGGAAAACAATTATTTGTGGTTTGTTCAGGGTTGGGACGCCTTTTGGTCTCTAACTCCAAATCAAAATTCATGTTTCTCATATTTCCTTTAATTTTCCATACAAACCCGGCCATTTAACTCGCGCTTATGAATAAGTAGTCTTCTTGGTCGCATTTTCGAAAATTGTATTTCCTGGTTTAGGCTTGAAGTATAAATACCAGTAGAAGCCTAGTTTAGGATTTAGTGGCATGAGCTAATAATTTTAGTAGCGTAGCAACAACAAAAATATCCTCTAATCATAATCATAAGGCGTTTTTTTTCCGAATCCTGTCGTTTCAAGTAGAACTGTTTTGTGTGGGAGACAACCCTGGTGCATGGTGCACTAAATGAACCCTTGCTCCACTACTGCTCCAAGTAGGCTCTCAGACGGCGGCGGCCCTCAAGTATTTTCATTAGATATTGGCACGTTGTTGGTGTCTGTTGTTGGTTTGGTTCTGACTGATTTGGGAGCTGCTGGGCTAACGAGACTCACTGCCAATCATTCTCCTGATGAGTTTCCCACAGGATTTTTCTCCACTCTTCACAATCTCCACAAGTCCGTCATCTCCATCTCGCTCTTCCTCGTATCGGCTCAAACAATATTCTCCACTCTCCTGTCTCTTCCAGCTTCCAGCCCAAATCCATTCTCTCCAATTTACTCCACCATACTACTGCAACTGCAATTGCTTTTGAATTTACGCTTCCTTCCCAAAGGATCCACATCTACAGCGCAACGTGTCACAACCTGTATGATCTATCAACAAAGCCAAAAATCTTCTCTTTAGTTTTTGCGTAGTGTGCCTTTGTTGCGCGGCGATTTCCGCTTGCTATGCAGTCCAACATGCATCCCCGCAGTCGCTGGGTTTACAAGCATTACTGAATACGAGTATCTTTCTGAATATCGGAATAATCAAATGAAACACCAGCACTTCTTGATCGGGCTACGGCCAAATCAACTAAATACCATACTAGCTAAAACTTGATGAGGATGAATATCAGAAGATCCAGAAAATAGTTAAGGTTGGACTAAAAAATCTGTTCTCACGACAGGTGAAAACCTTGCTCGAGCAGCAGATTTCCACGTAGCATAACGTCAACTTGTATTGGATTGGAATGGAGATCCACATCGGTTTTAGGCAATGATCTTGGAAGAAGTGAGTCCAAAGCCAGGTCTGGCCTGCCTGTCACTAAAGAGAATAAACTTTTATCGGGTGTTCAATCCTCAGCCATACTTGAGAAGATTCGCCTCCTTGTTATGATTTGGAACGACTTCTCATAACAGTTCGGAGAACCTGGGCTGAGCATCTTCACCCGCTCCACTTCTATGTAGGAGTGAAACGTGAAAACATTCCGAGAATGCTCCGAATACGGGTCCCAAGGAAACAATAAAATTACAGAGGTCTTCATTGTCCTCCTCCATAATACGGCTCGCAGATGGACCTCTTCAAACATAAACTCCGCACATAAATTCTTAATGTTTCGGAACAGAGGAAACCAGGTTCATTGTCAACCTTGGCTCAAGAATAGGATTGGAACGGCTTTTAACTGCAGGACGTAAAATAACTTTGGAGAAATATTATGGTTGAGCAGAAAAATACAGAGGACCCGAGTAAACTGGCTTTCAGGAGCTTCGCAAACTTGGAGCTCCTTCACTCAAGCTCCATCGCTCCAATCCAAATCCCTCCAAGTTCAGTGGGATAGCAGTGTGGAACACGAAGGCAATTCGGAGTTTCTTCCCTGGAAACGACGGACTTTTAGCTAAACTCGTTCCGGTGACAAAATTCGCACACGTGGGTCTAGTCTAGAAAGCGGAAAGAGAGGATCATTAAAGTGAGCAGAGGACGGATTGGAGGTAATTGATTAGCTGTGAGGAGTCTGAGTTGGGATGTCAAGGATTTTCCAGGTCGGAGTTGCCTAAATTGATTCGTCACCGCCAGTGTGTGTGAGAGGTCTTCATTTACGCTCATTAGGGCTTTTCTTCTCGGAAAAAGACCAAAGTTCCAAAGCGAACCATGAAATCTTGTCAAGTAAATAATAGACATAAATAATTGGGAAGGGAACTCTGCCAGCCCAAGGAGACCACCCAATGGAGGAAATGCTACAAACTGTGCCAGAACACTCACAGCACAGTTCAGTCCATGCCTTTCCTATAATTGATACTTGACAAACAAAAGCGTGCTTCCAACTCAATTTTAAGGAACACTCCGTGCATTTCAATCCCGTTGCCGGGTATTGCGTACGTTAATGTTTCCCTGTGTCAATGATCCATGGAACAGGTTTCCCCTTTCTGGCTTCGAACAGGGCCTTCTCCATTTCTGCGTCTCAACTTTCTCAGCAGCTCCGTATTTGTTAACTTGGACTCGAATTATAATACACTGCTTTTAGCTGAGATCTCAAGCTGACTCGTTGGAGTCCATGTGCAATCGGGAACACCCCTTAAATGAGTTCACTGTTGAATGTCTCTCCAGAAATCAAGACAACCACGAGGTTTAACTGATGACATTACCGTCCAGGTCACGATGGGGTCAACGCTCTTTTTAACATTACAAGAATTTGCTCAATCTGATTTTCGCACACAATTCCAAAGCTGAATCCGAAAACGGACAAAGGTGTCAAAGGGAAAAAGAGTGTGAAGAATCTGTTACAATGATAATTTTTACTTGATTGCCTCTGTCAAAGCCCACTGAAATTTTATTTGGCACATTTGCTGAAATTCCTTAGTAGTAGAAAATAAACAAGGGAAATTGGCAAATATTTTGGCACGTTGAGGAACGGACCTTCTCTCCTTCCCCAAGTCACCCTGCCTCCGCTATTTACGTTAGAGAAGGGTGAGTGAATGCCAAAAGCCACAAACGACCCTAAGTCCTGTTTCGTATTTATTGAAGAGGGACTTTGACAAACACTCAAGCAGAAGGATATGGTCTCGGAGCTCACTGGACCTGGCCAAAGCGACTTGGGTTGGGACCCGGAGGTATGGCCCAATATTATTATTCCGGCAACAGGGTTGTTTTGCCTCTTTGGACTAATCCGTATGAAAATACCCGGACCCCATCCTTCCAGTCACTTGAGTCTCCATAACGCGGAGCTGAGTATTTGCTTTGCTATTCGGGCATCCGTCTGGAGGTTTCCCTCCAGGAGTCACTCCGACTGTCGAAGACTGTGCTGGTGCATTGGAGAGCGTCAGGAATCCATGCACATTTCCTCGTGATTCATTAAGGCCTTCAAAGACTAATTAGACTCGAGACAAATTATTCCTGTTTCCGGTAGTCGTTCATCCTTGAACTTGTGCATTTGGCTTCGCTCGCACATGGCTGTCTATTCGGGAAACACAATGGGTTTCGCACTCAGTACGATTCCCAGAGTGAGAAAACCAAATTTAGTCTGCTCGCAAACCCTGTGAAATAACGTTTCACATTGTCATGAAAATACACTTGTCCTACTCTGATTTTGCCCGAATTGTGGCGTTGATTTTTTGGAACTGTTTTCAAATACAGATCCATCTATGCAGAATGGAAAAGATGAATTCAGGAAATGCAATTATCTTAACTCGGAACTACTATTTTGTTCATTTGTTCATTCAGACAAAACCTGGTCTCAGTTTGCGGTCTTACACCGATTGATACATAATTCTGGAAGCAGTTTTCCTGTGACTTGGCTTACCTCATGCACCTGGAATTTTTGAATGCATTGTGAATGGGAGACTCACTGGTCCATCTCAAGGGCGAAGCTGGTTGGATTCAGTTCATGCAAAGCGTGTATGCGGAAGAAGAGAAATTTCCAAGTTCTCTTCTTCTTCTTCTGAGAAAGTGGTGCAGAACAAGTGCTGGAATGGAACTGGAGGCTGGGTCTAATGATGACTTTCTTTCTTTGGGTTTCTCCTGGGTTTCTCGGAAGATGATGGGAGGAAATGACAAATTGGGACACATGTGACGGAATGAAGGACCCAAATGCCTTCTCCACCAACCGATTCTTGTGTCTGCTCTCCAGGCACGTTACTGTAGATGCTTCTGCTCGTATTTGGATAGAAAACATGACAAGGAATTCGTAGTACAACTCCTGTCTTGGAGTACGGAACTTGAACTATTTTCCTCAACTTCAGGTTTGGCGTCCTTTTCCCATGGCCAACATATCGCTTTCGCTCACTTATGAAAATAAACAACCGAATATCCGCGGAAATTGCTCAACGAGATATGGAAGTGAAGAACGCCTGACCGGCATTGTAAAATCACCGGAGATGAAAGGTCTGCGATGTAAAAATACGGGTGGTGTAAGACCATCGCCGATGAGAAGCACCTGCGCTGTGACGTAAAAAGAATACCGGCGATGAAAAGTGTCAGCGATGTGCAAAACAATAGTGGTGACAATGGCCGGTGGTGAGTTATCGCAGCTAGGAACTGTGCACGATGAGTAATCAATCACACAATCGCACTAAGACTAAAAAACTATCGTATGTTTCTTGAAAACGTCAGACTGTTTTACGTGCTGCATACGTACTGTACTGAACAGCGCTCAAAACGTGAATTTTGAACTCAGTAGTTTTAGGAGTGAAATTGCGGAAGCAGTTGTCATATTTTTTTGAAGCCTTTGTGATGCCATCGGCCATTCCTTACGTACGGCTGCAATTGGGCGCAGCGTCATTTAGGCACCGGGATCTAATTACATTGGTGCTAAAATAAAAATCTAAAAAATTTGTATTATTTTAGTCTGGGTGTAGATTAGGTTTGCAGAAAAACATAACAATGCTGAGTTAACACTAACCGGTAACGGGACATTGGCGCCCAATTGACGTGGAATTGGACATTATATATGCAAAATTTAAATGTGGTTCGCAGCAAGGGAATAACACTACCTCGTGAAAGTCTAGCTCTGTCTAGGCACACTTTTGTCTTAGTTACACTTGTGTTTTACTTCTAGCCATCTTCAAGTCGTACGAGACTCGTAACGAATGAGCCTTTAGGAAGCGATGAGCCCGAAGGGGAAGGCTCGGTCTGATATTCGAATAATAAGCCAGAGCGCTAATATTTCCAGCTGCCAATTTAAAAGGAACTTATTTTTGCTGGAGTGGGCCAGAAGTAGAGGTGGGATGAAGACAGGGGCCTGGGTGGGTGTGACTAATCGAGAGAATGGAGGTCTGTGGCTGAGACGCGAGTCCAAAACAAAGGCTTTCTAGGATGAATGTGGGAAGGAAGCAAGGCAACAACCGCAGAATCCAGGCCAATTAATCCCTCCGCATCGTAATCAGACTCGCTGGCTACGAGCTTGAGAAACATTTGGTTCTCTCTGACACGGATTTGAACATTAATCACCCCAAACCGAAAAGCTCTTGATGTGTGATGCGCTGATGTCGGTCTTCACTTGACTCGGCTTCCGCTCTCTTCCTGCCACTCATAACCCGTCTTATCAAACACGAAAGTACCACTTCGCACCAACAACACGCTCATACTTGGAATCGTAAATTAACATAGCTCCCATTCCACGCCTCACATTTCGACAAATCCCAAATCGCCTAACTCCCTGCCACATCAGAGCGCTCCTGGACCTGAGGTAAATACTGCGTCACAGTACCCACCTCCGCACTTGCCCTCTAGAATTTGCTAAATTGTTATATTTTATGACTGCGTACGTACTCATTTGTGAAACACCCGTATGCATGCGTACAAAGTAGCCACCTTCCATGCTAAATGTTCCAACTAAATTACAGCTGATGCCGCTGCATCTTCCATCGAGAAGACGGTTCGAAAAATATTTTAAGTCCGCGGATGCACATTCAAAATTCCTTCAATGGAGCGCCTTGGATGAGGATTTAATGTTTGATACTTACTAGTGGAATATGGCTTCCCAATTAAGATAATAAATAAATATTATGATTTTTACTGTTGTGTGGATGCCTGAAATCAAACTCGTGTAGAGTAGACTTAGTGTTTCGGCTCGGTATAACTGGAACTGGAAGGCAAGTCACCGTGGGATCCTTTGCGTGTAAGCACTCATATACCCTGGTAAACACTGAGAATGTAGCCTTTCATCTGGCTTCACATTGAATAAACGATTGTCCAGTTCTAGCTAAGCTCCTCAGTGCGGAAAGCGGTCTCAATCCCAGTCAGTGCAAACAAGAGTCCGAATTTGCGCTCGATTCAGATGATCGAGAGGGCACAAGCCCTGAAATAAACACAAACTGTCAAACGTTAGAGTATTTAAAACATTAATGAAATAATTTCAAAGAATGTTGCTTTAGCTTCCCCAGATTACCGTCAATTCTGCCCGTTTATGAAGACTGCATACCTACTGAATATTTGGATCTTGGATCGTTCATAAATGAATTACATTTGGTAGCCAAGATGCAGGGAATCTATGGTTATTCCTAAACCTTTGTTAATCCTTATCAAATTCAATAATTTCCGCTTTCTGCTACAACTAGTACATACTGGTGTCAGTTTTGCAAAAATCTCTCATGCGTGATGTCTTCCATGGCGAGTTGATCTGGTTTATATCTGTAATATAGAAGAATAGACAACAACGGTCATCCATCGGATGCATCCCTTCTCATGAGAGTTTTGAGCCGCATTTGAGAATAACTTTCCAAGAAGGTGAAATTATTACTGTCCTTTCATTCCACACTAGATAACGAGTCCCTTTTTAATTAGCTTCTTCATCTGCACTTGCAAACTTCCGGATTCTAAAATATTAGCACTTCTGTACCTAGTCCTCCTTTCCAATTCTTCACTTTTCCTCCAAGGAGGCTGCTAGGTGCCTACTCAGGGAACTGTTCGATTTCCAACACTTGAATTGCATGACAAGCTGAAGTGTTATTTTAATCAGAACACCTATTTTAAGTAAAAGTACTAAAGTCGTGAGAAAGGAAACAGGAGAAAATAACAAGATTCTGACTTGCGGCAGCTCGAGACAAGGACTGACTGACTACGTGCTACTAGCTCAAACATGAGGTCAAAAGGAGCCAAAAGGAGCCACCAAAGAAGCTTATGAGGCTTGTTTCCAAAATGACCTTTACTCTGACCAGACAAGGCTTGTTCTGTTGATTTTTCAGTCCAGCTTTCCATTATCCATATTTACTCGGATGTTGACCTCAGGAGGTTGATAAATGCAGGGGAACAGAACAAGGAGATAGAAGGAGTAATAACTATTGGTATGAACAGGGACCGATTGCATATTGCATATCTAGCGCTGAGTGGCATGCTGTTTATGTGGCAAGAGACAGAGGATGATCGCATAAGTCCGTGTCAGTATTCCAAGCGAAAGACAATCATGTCAGTCTGGTTGTGAATAACTTTCTCCTGTCTCAAGTTCCTCGTTTCTCGAGGCGATGGATGCTTAGGGAGAGCTGAAGTGGGAGAAAGTATGTGTTAATTAGCCAGCTCATTGTTTCATTGTGCTGGAGAAGGCTTGACGTCAATCTGGATTACAACTCGTCCTGAGTCCCACTCGAATGGAGGAAGATTGGCCGAGACTGTGGCATTGTGGAGAAATGCCCGAGAGTGCTCCTTGGGGCTGGTTGAGCACAATTTGATTAAAGTCACCTAATCACACTTGACACTCAGATTCGCTTGAAAAATAAATTAATTCCGTTATCCTGCAAATAGAGACGAGAAGTGGAATGCTGGCAGTTAGGGAAAGTGGAAAGATTCCTTCGGATGCCGCAGTGACGGAGGCCTGGCGGGAACAAGATGTGTCCACACTGAGGAATTATGCCGCTTAGTGGACTCCTTTACAAGCCTATTTTGAGACCACTTTCAGGTTCTCCCGGGGATTATCCCAGCGTCATCCTCCACTCAGAGACACAGGTTCTGCTCACTGTCGAACCTAGCCAGACGAAAGTGTGCCCGGGCTACTTGTTGTCCGGTTTGGGGAATCCCTGTGTTGAGGCCACGCGGTTTCCCCAATATTGGAACACAAACGAGGTCTTACCCGAGTGCTCGCCTGCGCGGCCTCTGCGTCTTTGAGAACTGATATTATTAGGAGTGACGGAAATTGAAGCAGGTTATTGTGGAGGAGTGACATTGACATCCGCCCGCACTTCTCCCCTTTCCCTGTTCCTCCATGCAGCCTGTCGTCAAGAGTCGGACCAAAGACCAACTACATTGTTGCCGAGCCACAGTACTTACTCTTCACGCTCTCTGAAGGTGTCTTCATGCTTGAGACTATTTTTCATGAATCATGAACATGAATCATGATCCATTCCCCCTCCTCCTTCCCCACCTGCTACATTGAAATGGGTTATTATTTCTTCATCATTCAGACCTACTTAGTCCTCCTCCCCAGGATCTGCCCCGTGTCAGATGAGTGCAAATAGAGGGAGTGGCTTAGGCCACCACTCCACCTAATACAGCACAATTATTCAACTCCTGAATTGCATACCCAATTTCCATCCGCCAACCGTCAACGGCAACCAATCTATCCAACTTTCTTCGTGAAATGCGATTGTGAAGAATATGAGTGTCTGCTTGAGTTGCAAAATACCTCAAGAAAGCATTAATTACTTCTAAACCGAGTGTTTTGCCTATGAAATAGCAAGCATCTTCTTCCGAGTCCGACTTTTTTGTCGTCTCCAAACATCATCTTTTAGCTTCTCATGTGCCCTGTGGTCCCAATCTCCAGTTTCCAACTGTCAATCTGATGGCGACACGCCGTGACATGTTCTTTGACTCCTCGTCACTCACACCAATGAATGACACTTTTTACCAGCATTCACATTTACCGACAGGAGCACCACTATGTCAACCATTTCTCTTTCTCTGCTACCTCCCAATCACAAAGCACGTACGGGGGTCCGATGTCATTGAGAAAAATTGGTAGTTGAACTTGAATCGGGCATTTCGCTCAGGTTTGAGTGACTAATTAAGTTAGGTAACTTAATATTGGGTATTCCAAATTTAGCTGAGTACACCTTTTCAAAATGAATTTGGTAATATAGCCATGTAGGATATATCATTTTCAGTGTGGTATTTGATCTCTACACTACTTCCGGTACCCAATAGACGGAATCCACACGACTGAACCCGCATCAAATTGAATCTTTGGCAATCAAAAGTATTTATGCGGAAAAGTGTTAACACTTTGGCGGTTCTTGTTTCGCGGTTTTTGGTTTCGCGGTTTTTGGGCGGACCCGCGGTAGAATATTTATAAATTCCAATTTGTTCCTGGTTATTTTGATCATTTCGTTTCTAAAAGTTCAAGAAAACTACAAGCATGATATGTACGAATGAGTCACATGATCTTGGAATGTCCTTCAATGTGGGTACCAAAACAAGTTCGTACACGGGAAGTAGCAAATTCAAACTTGCAGCCTCGATTTGGCCGTGCCACTCAGTCAGAGAAATGTGGCTCGCAGTTTGAATCTGCTACTTCCCATGCACGAACTTGTTTTGGTAGTACCAGTATTTAAGCTGGTAGGAAATACTTTACTCTGTACATATGCTTGTTGTATTGCTTGTTATATTGCGTTTTGTCACCAAAAGTTCAAACCTCAGCCCAATAATGAAAAGATGATAGATATTTCGCAAATGGTCAGACAGCAAACCGAAGTTTTCCGGGTGGGTCTGGACTTAGTTTTTTGGTAATTGTAGAGCTGTACGTAAATCCTTTCAAAACACTTGCGAGTTGTAAATGAGTCAATAAATTTAAGTATAACCGTATGTGCCAAATCCTTTTGAAAACGCAATTATTTTTAATTTGGAGCCTTAAATTGCTTTTCAACATTTTCAGAAAGTATCTTTCCAGCTTAACAAGGGACATTACTCGAACACTATTTTATGGCCCTTAGAATATATGTTATGTGAGATCGTTTTACAACTGGTCCGCCGCTTCTGTTTGATGACTAAGTATTAAAAAGTTTGCAGACAGACACACCTTCCTATGCTGTACACAACTTAATAAACCGTTTCTATTATTAGAGAAATTTTATCTTTGGAGCAAACAAGGTGGGGGAAAAGGAGCTGTACTAGTTTGGCTTAAATATGCAAATTATTGAAATACCTTGAAGCTGCCTAAAGTTCACAGTGCTACATTCTGATACATTTCAGGCCAGGTCCGTATCGGTACCAACCGTACATAACCTAGGCAACACGAAATAATTTCGAGGCTCTAGCTAGGATTCGGTGCACATAGCGGACTCGCTACTTTTAAACTTTCTCGGGATAGGGTGGTCCGAATACCGGAATACTAGTACACTGCAAACTGCAACATGGTAGTGGTGGTTTGTGACTGTCACAGCCGGACGAAGCATATAACTTATTTATGACTCATTGAAATTTGTTAGTACTCATCCAATTCAGCGTTTGAGACGAGCCTGCACGAAAGGTGCAGAGACAGTAAACATTTTTCGCAAAAAAGAACCAATAATAATAATTTAATAGTAGGAGAGAAACAAGGCAATAAATCCAGGGATGGTCTCTGAGCAGAGAAGAGACATAAAGTGATACCTCTGGCCAAAAGGGGATTTTACAAGAGGCTGCTACTTTTTTATGTATGGGTTCCCACCATATTTTGGCACAGTAGGGTGTTTGCTTTTACGCGTCACACAGTTTCAACATTTCAGCCAGTAAAAAGCCAACTAATTTATGACACATGGAGGGTATTGCAAACAATTAATGGCAAAAGGCTTGGCTACCGACGGCTCCGAAAGCAACTGAACAATTCACATACTAACCATCTCTTTTCAGAAGCACGGTGCAACCTTAAAACTTTACAAAACAATCGTCATTTATGATGAGCTTCAATTGAATGGTTGATTCGAGTTTACGAGTAAAATATTTGCGACTTTGCGTGAAGTCCAGATTCATGGTTGCCAGCATTGAGTTGCTAGAGCAAACGGCGTTCTACTTAGTAGTTCTACTTAGGTAGGTTTACTCCTCTCCAAAACTATGCTTTACCAAACGCATCTTGAGCTTTTGATTTGTGACTTTGGCTTATGATGCTCGAGATGAAGATTTACTCGTCTTAACCAATAATAATAGAACGAGGCGTACCACAAGGCGTGCGGGGGTCTGAATTCCGAATATGTGCGCGCTAATTCGCCGTTGTACAGCTTGCTCATGGCGCACACATACGGATGAATGACGTATTACAAAGGCATATTGTAAAACCATTCTGGTCCAAAGTAAAATGACACTAAATTCGGGCTTTATTCTTTGTTCTACGTATACGAGTAGAGCCAGGGAAGGAAAATGAATTGCAAGGCTGATGACTTGAGAAGCAATGTTGAGTGGCAAATTTGGAATACAATGTCTGCTCAATAAACGCGTGGTATGTCGATGGTGATAATGGGAGCAAGGCGGAGGCCGATCATCCGGGACGCATATTTACAATTCCTATATGGCATTTGCACCATGGGCTAGCTAACTTCTGCGGATTACTATTTAGACAAAAATGACTCGAACAAAACTTGTATTACTCATTAAAATAAGCAACTTTGTCTAAAAGAACTTTTCTCTAAAGTTCATAGGTCAAGAGCTATATGTCCCCAAA
>JAQFXZ010001516.1:0-11769 GCA_034694025.1 Ceratophysella scotica | reverse complement strand
ATTTCCTGCATGTAAGAATATCTGGTGTTATGTATGTAGGTACTTATTTCTTGGAGAAACTAATGGATAATTGCTATTTTACATAATTGACAGCTATATGGAGAATAAATTCAAAGGAACGTTTATTAATGCTTGAAAATATGCGTAATCAGATTTCTGAAGATATGTAGCTATATAAATATTCTTTCTGAATATATACATATATAGTAGACATGTTCACACTTCAGATTCAGAACATGAACAGACACACATATTCGGTCTCTGGCATTTCGTAATTCGTAGAATGGTCGGGTCATTGTTCCTTCGTGTCCGAAACTCCGAATATTAGTCAACTTGCTCTTCTCCCTACTACTACGCTACGTGGTAAATCACTTTGCACGGAATTCGAATTTCTTCGCTCGGCCTCTGCTGTTCTGTGTTTTCTGTTTCTGATGTCTGTGGATTGTTATTTTTTATTGATTATTTTTAGGACACTACTCGACGCTCAGACATCAGACATCAGATCAGGGTCAGAGTAGAACGTTGAATTAAACTTTTGAGTTTGTTGAACTGTTAAACGATAGGGGCGGACAAACTAAACTTTTCTTGGTTCTAGCCCTTGCATAATGGATGGTGGGCCTCTGAACGGAGCAGGACATAATCTTTCTCAGCATCAGCATCAGCAACCCCAACACTTTGAGCACCAACAACAGCATCCTCAACAAGCGCAGCAACATCCGTACTATCATCAGCAACAGCAGTACACACCTACCCCGTATTCTGCAGGACCTCCGCAGCAGTACTACGCACAAACTCAAGAAACTGCTCCGCACCAGCAAGAACAATCGACCCAGCCGTATTATTCCAATCATCAAGCCGCCTGGGGAAATGCCAACAACTTACAATCGTACTCGTACTACAACCAGCAACCCCAGTCATACCAACATCAAAATTACTCCACCAGCAGTCATCAACAGCAGACGCCACAGATGCAGACACATCAACAATCGCAGCGACAGGGAGAATCACTCGCCAATCTCTCTCGATTTGTGAATCAGTCTCCAGCGACACCGGTTTCCACTGCTCAAGGAATGGCGGTGCAACAACAGAGAGGACCGATTGCAAGTACAAGTGGAAGTATGGGGCGTTTAGGTTTAGGTCAGGATTCCAGTTCAAGTCATTCAGCCGCAGGAGCTGCTAATCAACTTATGCCTGTTCGGCTTCAGGTCAGTTGAGGAGAAACTTAACTAAAAGATTTGCTGCATGGAATGAAATTCTGTGATACTTTTTCTTTTTCATTTGTGTACGCTAACCGCTAATAATGTGATATGACATTGATTTCTACTTTTAGAACGTTAAGGGTGCGCGGACAAAGGCGAGCATGAGAAAATTACTCATGGAACAACATGCAGCGGCCCAAGTTCAGGAGTCCAGTACTCCACCTGCCAAGAAGAAAAAGGTTGCTCGGAATTCCGTTGATGAAACCATCGAATCAACGTTGATCACTTCTGTCCAAGCTTCTCCCACTTCCGAACCAGAAGTTGAAGTAATTCCAAAGAAAAAGAGAGGTAGGAAGAAGAAATCGGAAACTGTGTCTGTGTCATCTCCTTCCCGGCCTCCAATTATTCTAAAACTAAAGAATGGATTAGGGAAGCGAAATTCGGAAGCGGAAGCTCAATTACTCTTGAATGTCGATGGTCCTGCACCAGCTAAAATTGAGCCGATCATGAGGAGAATCCTCTCGAAGGAGAAAAAGGAACCTGCTGAACAGGTACATAAACAGGAGCAAGGTCTAGCCGAACATGAGCACAAGATTATACGGAAAGAGATGATCCCGATTCCAAGAAGTTCGCCTAAAACTCAACGACCGAAGAGTAAGGGCAAATCCAAGGCATCCAGTTCCAGGTATCAACCTTCTCCTGAACCAGATCCAGCACGTTTAGATTTTGAAACTAGCTATGAGGAAGCCAAGGACACTGATTCGGAGTCACCTAATTCACTGCACCCTCCAAAGGGTCGTCGACGTGGCCGGCCAAGAAAGGTCACTCCTTCTGCAGTAAAGGTTGAAATATCCTCTCCTCAGCCATTGAAGAAGAAAAGAGGAAGGAAGCCCAAAAGCTTATCTACGAAAGCAGTCAAAGTTGAACCACACCCAAAAGGTGAAATGCAATACATATACACTTTGATCGTACATTTAAAACTAAATTTCGTATTCAGCAAAAGTATTTAACGTTGAAATTATTTTTAGCAGGCGGCAGCAGTGGCACGGGTCATGCTAAGGAAGACCATATCCCGAGCGCTTCTCCCCAGACTCCCAGGACTGCAGGTCGGCCGCCGAAAATTCGAAGGAGTTCTTCAAATTCCAAGGGAACGCCAGCAGCGACTGCTGGTGTGAAGAAAAGAGGCTCACAGGAAGCTCTGGCCGATTCAGAGTCCTCAAATCCGTCTGCAACCCCGGTTGTCACTCGTCCACAACCCACGACCGGACTACTTGACCGACGCCCATTGATCCCCAGACGTACAAGGACGCCCACCGTTAAAAGAGTAGGAGTTCCAGTTAAGCCGACTACTCCGCATGTTCCAATTGTTGGACCAAGTTTGAAAGTGAAACATGGCGTTGTTAAATTCTACCGTGGAAGTGATGAGGAGGAAGTTGACGAACCACTGAAGAAGAAAGTCACATCAAGATCAAGGGTAAGTTCAGACTTAATACGAATTATTTACTTGAAATATATAGGGAGGAAGGTGTGAAAAATCCTTGAAAAATGTACACAAAAATGTGCTTGAAAACAAAACAAAAAAAACGGGGTACAAAATCATATCACTTCATGTAGTGTATGAGTATGAAGGTATTTATACCCAAATTACAGCCCTCTGCTAATTGTTTAATTCTACGGGCCGTGCGTATTGTACGTAACTTGTTTGCCTACGGATTACTTACATTGAACTAATGTTGCTTCAATTCATAATTGTCAACAGGAACCATTAGCCAAAGGTACAGCTAAAAATGAAAATCCAAAGCAACCCTGGATGTGTGTTTTCTGCAAACTAGGACCGCATAATGTCGGACTTGGAGATCTCTTCGGTCCCTACTTTGTTCAGTCATCCAAGAATGGAGTTCCCCAGAAAAGAGAAACTTGGGTTCATTCAGGTAAAAATACCGTAACGTAGCAATGAAAATTGTAAGCTATCAAAGAAGAAGTGTATCAAACTCATTTCAAACTGTACTCAATTGCAGACTGTGCTATTTGGGCGGGGGACGTGTTGCTAGTGGGTGAAACACTACGTAATTTAGATGCAGCTGTGGAGGAAGCTGATCACATTCCTTGTAAAATCTGTCGTCGACCTGGAGCTACAATTGGTTGCTGTAAGAAGGGCTGCGGTGAGACTTGCCACTATCCATGTGCCAAACTTAATGGTTGGAATCTCAATGAAAATACTTATCATAGCTACTGCCGAACACACTACAGCATGGCACTACCGTTCTAAGAATTAAGAACTAGGTCTAATTTTAACTGTTACCCATCGCTACGAAGTATAACTTCATCTTGGAATTCTTTTGAGTCTCTTTGTGGCATTTAAGACAAAATCGCTTATGAATTTATTGCGTAGTTTTGTATCTTTGTCCTGCTATAATGTGTAAAGTTGATTTTGTCTCAAAGGATTCCATTAAAAGCAAATGTCATTATATAAGCACAGAATTCAGTGTCAACTGCTAATGAGTTGACGTAGTTGACATATGATCCAACTGAGCTTCCACGTACAATTACGGCAAGACTATTGGGAACTGGTACGACGGTGATAAGCTGAAAATTGAAATAATGACGACATAAGTTGTAAATTAAAATCAGATCAGTCAACATCATCAATCAGAACTGTGCTAATAGTAGTTTCATTATTGGTTAGACATACCTGTTCACCATGAGCGTCATTGTAAACTGTAAGACCTCCATACGCTTCATCCCATTCAAATTCACCAAAGAAGTAAATCAAGTCAACATGAGTTGGCTCTTCTTCCGAATCCTCACCGTCGTCCTCGGCAGGTTTTGGATTCTGCTTTGGATCGGAAGAACGACTTCTCAGCAATTCGTAGCTTCTGTGCTTATATTTTCTCAATTGGGACGACACAAGAGTTCCTGAACCTTTGAAATATTTTATTGTATTGTTTCAATAGTCAATATCATTGCTCACGCGAATTTTTACGCTTTAGTTGACCAAGACCTACCGGATGTAAAAGGAAACTCTGTAATTTTCTCCAGGAATTGTAGAACCAGCTTTGAGTGAAAGAATTTGCTCAACTTCTGAACTGTAGAATTCAGAGAGCACTCATCAGGCCATAACTTTAGATTTGGTACAAGGTAAGAGCAAAAATTCACTGGTCCAGTTTCCTTCCAATCCAAAGATGTCAATTCTTGACACAGTTGATCATAGACCGGCGGTCGGAGAAAATCAACCAGCAGAACCTCAGAGTCTTCCTCCAGTTGTTCATTTATTCCCGGGTAATTGTCTTCGTCGGCGTACGTGAGGGTTAATGCATTCTCCAATGAGTCCTCAGGCTCAGTTACGCAATCCAGCAGGTTGTAGGTACGGATGACCGGGAAAGTAATCTGAGGCCGTGGAATGGGCTCACCGTAAAACCAACCACTCAGAGCAAACCTCTCGACTCTCGGTTCCAATACTTCACTGACTTGATGAAAGGATGTGCAGGTCACGTCGAAAAATACGAGTTTGTTATAGGACGGCGTGATGGATTTTGCTATTGTCGTTGGTTGAATATCTGTAAGAAAATAGTTGAACAGAATGAATACTATTATTAAAATAGCTTCTACTGCTGCATGCAAGTGGCTAAGGAAAAGGTTGCTGAAACGCAGCTTGCAGCGTACCTTCAGTTGAATTGAACAGGTCAAGAGATCCGCCAAATTCGGGTTTCCATTCAGGACTCAAGTAGAGAATAAATGCTATTCGGCGTGATTCCAGCTCATCGTCGTGGCATAATAGGAAATCTGCAATCAATTATGTGATTTTTTATAGGTTTATTTTTTGGTCTCACTATTTACTGAGTCAGACGTGTCACTTAGATTACCATTACGCTGGTAGTTGGAAAAAAACATATCAACAGTTCCGTTCAGAGGGAATCCAGTTAACTTAGTCATGAAATTCAATACTTGACCTTCAAAAAATTCCCTGAAAATGGAATAATCAGATATTTCGAAAAAGTTTTGACTTTGACCTTCATGTGCCACAACAGGCTTCGAATTTCGCAGTTCCTCACCTAACAATTTCAACTTCCTTCAGATGGATAGATTTCAAGTCGTCCGACTGTTGGAACTGAAATAAGTCACTTGCTTTGTCATGGAAAATCGTTCCGTCACTCATAATTTCAACCAAGCTACTCATCAATTTCTCATCTTGAATAAATTCCGATATTTCCACATGAGTGAATGGGTTAGACGAGATCTTCACCAAAGCGGAATCGTCAAAATCAGCTCCAGTTGACCAGGCTTGCTGCAGCTGCTTCATTAGTTCAGGAGCGCATAGTCGTTTATTTAGTTTGAGGTTGGTCTCACCTGCCTTCTGACGTTTTGCAGGCTTTGGATTTGATTCGGAAGAACTGCTTCCAGCTGAACTGCCATTAGTGCCATTAGTGCTTTCCGATTCTGTTGCCTATGTAATTGTGAAGAATCATCATCATCACAGTGAAAGATCATAGTGACGCATTGCATCGCGGCGCAAAATCATTGCATCGATAGCTCATACGCTCGAAAATTCGTAATAGTGAATATACAAAGAAGTCCGATTGCGTGCGAATTACAGATCTGCAACTCATAATTACTCTCATGTACTTAATAAATGGTAAGTTGTTAGTTTTTCTGTCTGCTACCTTCGGCATTTGACGGACTGTTTTGTAAGATTCCCTCACTTTGCAAGTCCAGCAGCAGGCGACAGTCAATTTAAGTTGACCAGAACCAACCAGCAGTAGTAACTTGACTTGAGGTCAGGCACGTCCTGTTCCTGTCCTTGTCCGGTCTACCTACGAACAATAACCTACTTCTAAATTTTAATGTACAGCTGAGCTGACAGTCAACAACGCAACAGTGTACAACTAGAACTAGCAACGCAACTAGAAAAACCACGAAGTTCGTCTCGTGGTCCGATATTCCCGCTGCGGCGGCGATAACCGTGGGTGGATAGGAGAATGGAGAGAAATGAGAAAATATTCATTCCTGTTCATCAAAAATCACGACAAAATTTATTTAGTTTATTTGTAGAATGCTTAAATTCATGTAAGTTTGTATTAAGTATAAATTACTAGCTTGTGTTTATTGGTTACGATGTAGCTCATGTATGTAGGTTACAAATTGCACGCAATAGATATTTACAGCGAGAAAATAGTAGAAACAATAGCACTAGCACACGGTATAAGAACAGAATGTCGCTACCAACGAATGACACAAACCGAGCTTCGTCTTCCAATTGTAATTCCTATGAACCAATTTGATCTCTCGAGCGAGTGAGACGCAGTTGCTCACTGAACGGAACATCTTCTTCCGACTCATCTTCACTATCCGTATTATCAAAATACGAATCTCCAGAGCTTTCGGATTCTGATGAACATGGCTCCTCCTTGATTTCATGCATTTGCTCAGGTTGCTTGGGAATACTAAGTTTAATACTTGGTACTAGTTTGGGTTGAGGCACTTCTTTTGAGGCAACCGACTTCTCTGGCGGTGGTTTCTTCTTTCGACTAGATACGTTGATTTTGACGCCATCCGGACCCATAACTTTCTTTCGACATCTATACTTGGGCATAATACCGTGAGTTTTGGAATGAAGACAAAGCTCATACTTAGTTGTCACTTCAGTGCTGCAAATCGAACATTTGAAGGTTGGGCCACCGGCTTCGTGTCGCTCCATATGATGCTTGTAGCTCTGTTTGTCATAGAATCCCATGGCACATATCGAGCATAGGAACGGCATCTCTTGCTTGTGTTTCCGCTCATGAATGTCCTTATTGTAGTTGGTAGTAAATTCTTTGGAACAAATACTGCAGTGAAAGATCTTCTTAATACCCAAGTGTACTTTGGCTTGATGTCGAGTCATTGACCGTTTTCCCTTGAAGCCCTTTCCACATTGGTCGCAGACATATTCGAAGATATCTAGAAAATCATAATTCGAAATAGGATTTCATAGCGTTACGATTTTGTTGCTTGGAATCTTCAAATAGTTTAAACCACACCTTGATGTACAGATCGATGACCCTTGGCCTCACTCCTTCGTTTGAATGATTTGAGACAAACTCCGCATTTCCACCATCCGTTCTCCAAAGGAGCAAATCTAGGACAATCGTGTTCGTTCATCTCCGATTCGGTCGCGTACGTTTGTATACAGAGAGCACATCGAAATGGCAAATCGTCATTAATCGAATCCAAAAGCTCTTGAGCCGATAGAGGAAATACGTTAGCTGCTTGTTTCAGTTTCACTAGCTTTACCCTCTCTTTTCTGTAACCACAAAAAGGAAGAGAATTAAGTAATTGAGATATTTCCAGTTATTGTGCTGCAATGCAAAGAGAAGGAAACTTACTTTGTCTTTTCAACCAACTGGGGCTTAGGCAGAGGTGGAACTGTGAGCAGGAGATCGCCATGTGATCTTTTGTGGACGTTGAACGGAGCGTTGTGCCGAAATCGAACGAAACAGACGGGACATTGGTACGGTTTTGAACCTGAACAAAAGCGGAAGATAGATCATAACAATGCAAAATACAGTCGCTAGCTATAGCTCAGCAAATCGATTAAACTGGGTAAATTACCAGAATGGACGCGCATGTGAATCATGAGGTTCCTCTTATCCTTGAACTTGTGGTCACACTCGTCGCAGGCAAATGGCTTACTGCCAGTGTGCACCCGACAATGAGAAACCATTTGTGATCTTCTGTTAGAAGTTCTGAAATTTGAAAAAGCAATGAGTTTTCAAACGCATCGCACCAATTCTTGGGTCTAATTATATCATCATTCATCAGTACTCGCTTTCGTTCCTGCAATGCAAACTGAGTAAAATTCAATGGAACTCACTTGGAACAAACGTTGCACAACCATTCCTTCCTCGCAATTTTTGTAAACAATCCAGCTCCATCCACTTTAGGTAATTTTTCCTCTTCTCGAGGTGTAGTTGTAGATATTGGGACATCTCCATCCGAGCGCTTTGTTTTCTTAGACTTCTGAACGTCAAATGCAGTTTCCCAAGGATCTTCAATAGTTTCATCCAGCCAGTCATCTGACGCATCTGGCATTGACTCAAAATCGGGTTCTACTTCTACGTCAACTGGTGCACCTCCGGAGTCTGCATCTTCAATGGAATCGTCGCCCACATGCATACTCCCGGACGAAGAGGATGGACCCGAATGAGTATACCTGTTTGTTTATAAAAATTGAATAATTAACGTGGTGATCTTCTTAGATAGTTCCCGATGGTTAGACGTGAGACCAGATAATCTCAATATTTAGCGAATAACAGACTCACATTGCAGAAGGTGGTACGGGCTGTTGCGAATGATACGGATAGAAAGTGGGGTAAGTCGTAGGAGGTGGAAGCGGTTGTTGTGACTGGTTTTGCTGCTGCCACTGCCAATTCCAATCCCTCGGATCCGCTAGAATCTGCCGGGGCGGAATGGCAGAATAAGTAGAACTGAAGTGAGCTTGTGGATGCGGTAGCTGCGGTGGTGGTTGGGCGTAACTGGAGGGCATAATGGGAACTGGAGCCGGATTGATGGCAGCTACAAAATGTGAATGGGAAACCGGATTGATAGCAGCTGCATAATGTGGATGGGAAGGCGGAGCAGGAGGCACAATAGGGACAATTTGTCTATCCGGTTCCACTGACGACGGTTGACTAGTTGAACTTCGACTGACATCGCCTGGTGGGGCTTGAAGAAGCGTCTTTCGATTGGGTCCACGCTTTCGCCTCGTATAGCCAGCACCGAGACGCTGAATTCTCTCCAACTCCCTGTTAAATTAAATATAATTAAATATAATGTCTGCAAAGCTACGACTCCTTCAGCGGAAACATGACACATGTCTCCCTGATATGCACTGAAGCAACAACCTTTGTATAGCATGGGAAAGACCGACATCTAAATATCATACAGTACAGGCAGTCAATAGTGCATACAAAATATCAAGAATGAATTACCGTCTTCTACCACCTCCTGGTCGCCTTAAGACTTCAACCACGGATTCAACAGGAATTTCTGGATGCTTGGCTTTCAAGTGCAATACGAACCGCTGCTTTGCCGTGTAACTAGCCCCACAGGTCTGACAGAGGAACGTTTTCTTTCCAGCATGTGCAGCGACATGACGATTTCTCTCACTTTCATGGCGAAATGTTTTGTCACACTATACGCAAACAGATTTAAACACCTGATGTGAGTTTCTTAATTAAAATATGTAGTTATACATTTACGCTTACCTGTGTGCACTTGAACGGCTTCTCTGACGTATGATACTATGATAGAAAAGAGACGATAAAGTTGAGGTCAGCTAAATTAAATGTAGAGAAGGGTAAATGGAAAAACTAGTTCTTGGTCGTATGTACCTTCATATGATGTTTCATTTCCGTAAACGTTATATTCTTGATTTTCAAACAAATTCCACAGCGCCATACATTCTCTCCTAGTTTACAGAATTTGGAGCAATCATGTGCCACATAGTTGAATTCGCTTCTAAATTGAAGTCGACACAAGCTGCAAGTGAAGATTCCGTCTTGGTGTTCAACAATCGTCAGAAGATCCTTGTATGGCTCTGCTGCAGCCTCAATTTCTGCCTTCTTTGCCTCACAACGTCGTCTATGTCGAAGATGATTTGGTTTGAAGAATCCTTCTCCACAAATTGGGCATATCCATTTCTCACTCTGTTGCCTAGAAACGGAACAGCTTCAAATCTCATGGAACTGCGATGACACGACCGCTAATTGATCATAGTAATTTGTCAGTTCACATTGGACTCACCCTGTGCCATCGCCGCCATGGCCATTCCGCGTGTAGTGATAGGTCAAATTAATTTTCTGGAAAAAACCTTTGTCGCATCCGGGAAAAGTGCAAAAGTACTTCTTTTCACCATGAATTTTGACATGAGCGAGCATTCCAGCACTGGATGTGAAGCATTTCTCACAGTGTGGACACTTGAACTGACGTTGGTTCTCATGTCGGCTCGACTTCTCGTGCACTCTACGATTCCTGTGATCTTTAAATCTGGCGTCGCAGTACTTACATTTGTACGGCTTCAGTCCTGTAAGAAGAAATTATGAAATGATTCTCAACTTTAGCTTGTAATTACAAATCACTATAACTCAGATGAAAATGAAATTTGCATTATTTTATTAAAAAAATATTGAACACCAACCCGTGTGTATTCTCAAATGACTTGGCATGTCCTTTTTCCGACCAAGAGATTTGTCACATTGACCGCACTGAAATCGTCCATTTGGTAGTTCATAATACTTTTTACACGTGTGACCGTCGAGTTCCTCCTCAGTGTGAAACTTTAATTGACACATTTCGCACGGGCCAATTTGAGGTGGATTTGGATCATCAGGATTTGGAACTGATTGATTCCTCCTCCGCCTTCGTCTCTTCTTAGCTGGCGAATCCTCTTCTCGATCCTCATCGTCAGATGCTGGAAGTTTCTTCAATTTTCTTACTTTCCGCTTCATTCTTTCTCCTTCCCCTGCACTCGATTCCGGATCAGAAGGAGGAACTGTTTCATCGTCGGGTTCTGTTCGGCTGGAAATTTCCTTCCTTGGTCTACCTCGTCGTCTAATGATGCTAGTAGAATCAGCTTCTGAGGAAGCTTTCTTCTTTCTTGACATACGAGGATTTGGCCCGGAAACTTTCTCAGTCAATCTGATACGCACCTTCAACGGCTTCAGTTGTGGACGACGGGTGGCGTGTTTTGAATGGTTTTTAATTTGGTAGTATTCATCCTCTGAGAAATCAGGCTCCGAGTCCGAATCGTGTTCATCTTTAACTTGTCTCTGTTTTCTCGTTTTTATTTTTATCTTTGTTGCGCTAACCGACTTCGTTCTTCCTCTCTTTTTCACAACATTTCTTAACCTTCCGTTGTTTCCCGAATACCTTTCGATTATTTCAGGATCCAGGCGCTCCACTTCAACTACTAAACTTTTGTTGTCGAGTTCAACATATTCTTCATCCCAGATCTTGGGTTGGGGAACATATCTGACAGGAATTGATGGAATGACACCGAAGACTGAATTTGGATTTGGGATTGTATCCATATCGCAATCGTAGTCAGATTCGGTCGGTTCAATTTTAACGACTACTGGTGAAGAGGGTTCTGAAGCCATTTCCAAACTTGTTGATGGCAGCTCGAGCATAGAATAGTCGTAGCTGTGTCGACCGTTTTCACGGGCTGAATCTTGAAACATCCATTCACTCGTACTTGGTACTGGGCATCCTGCGGGATTCATTTCCAAAGTATTGGTTTCCGTTGTATCGATAGGTCACTGAGTCACTGAGTCCTGTATCGATTGTATTCCAAAAAGTTGTGATTAGATGACTGATTTCATGATTTTTGTAGTGTACGTTCACGCGCCACCCACACCAGGGGCTGTACTATATTTGTTCAGGGAAGGTATCAAGACGACGTCTTTGAGGTTTTAAATGAAGATATAAGCAATTAAGCTCTGCTCAAAAGGGCTTATTCCCACAGTGTCAACCGGGCACTATGTCAACTATGAAAAAGACCTTCGTTATGTCCACCCAGAACCTTCATTACATC
>JAQFXZ010001515.1:0-11775 GCA_034694025.1 Ceratophysella scotica | reverse complement strand
TTTAACCCCTTGACTATTTGACATAATGATTGCCTTTTAGGCCAGGTCTGTTTACTCAGTTTATACTGTTTATTATATTTGAGAACAATTAATACTAAGATAAATTATTAAAACGTTTGACGTGAAAAACTAGAAAGCTATAAAATTCAAAAGAGTGCAATACTTTTTTCAAATGGAGAATCCCAAGGAAGTTTCATATCTTTAGGAAATTCTGCACATTTTTATTTTGCAGAAAGAATCTTGTAGACTCCTTGAGTCTTTGGTAAAAAAAATGGCAGCTTTTATGCCCTGAAAAGCTAGAGCGCTACTATTATCCCTATTTTCTGAGTTACACAAAAAATGGCAAGCTCTTAAAATTAATGGAAAGACCCTCGTAGCGAGCAAGCGTCCTTGGGCGATGGACCAAGCACTCTGGACAGCGAGTTCGATAAAATGAATGGCGAAAACAACAATAATGCGTCTTCTGAGTATTTCGATCAATGAGTTGTGACTGTACGACTGCATTTCTATTGCAATGCTATCTATTGTATGGCGGTATACCGTATACCGTTCACAAAACCTAATTTCATGACTCCATTTTTTTAAACATGCAAAACCAGCAAACTCTTCGGTTCAGCACATAACGTGCTCGGTATCGGTACTCTCAGTAAAATTCGAGCAAGCCTGTAACGCACGCAGCATTTTATCTAAACCGATTTTAAATACAAAATTTAATTAACCTTAATTAAATTAATTTTATGGGCAATCTTCAAGCCAATTTTAATTGGCTTGACCAAAATAGCGGAGAAAACAGAACCCAGTAATGCCTGTAACCATGCAAAGCAAATCCAGTACTTCGTCATCCGCCAAAACTTAATTCTCCGCTACTATACTCTAATCCACAGACAAATTGAATTTTTTACAAAACCCAATTGAGTTAACTTGGTAGTCGGCGATGCAAGGAATAAAAATACTGAAATACAGTATAAGAAGCGGATGTTCCATTACATTCTCTCTGCTTCATATCTCGTCGACAGTTCAGTGGAGCGGATAACGAAGATTTAACTCTGATCTTCTCAGATTTATGATGAATTCTAAGAAACGCTCAGGTTGAGCCTAGCCCTAGCCTTCTATAAGCTGTAAGCATATTCAGCCTGAGATTATTATTGCCGGCCGGCGGCAGGCATGCATAAATGTAATTTCTGCTTGGTTGTTTATCTTTCGTATGTGTGTAAAGTTCGACCTTGAAGTGGAATTGGAATTTTTATTGTAATGCAAATAAATATGTTTTATGCTCCCTCATGACTTCCCAATGAATGAACTTTAGGATGGTTAGGGTTTAAAGTGCTAACAGATTGTGAAAGTCAGGCCATATGCCATATTTACACCAGCCTCAACATCCATAATGCATAATTTTAAGAACACTTCTATCAGGCAGTGAACGAAATACTTGAAGTATGATATAGTAAAGAGCACGTTCACATATTCCACGAATTTAATCAACAATGTATGAATACGTATTATAAATCATGTAAACCTTGTAATAGCAAGTAAGTAAATGCATATTTCGTGGCAGAATGAATAAAAATTATTCGTAAGATGGATTGTGTATTTAAGAAACACGTAAATTATTAATACGCTACCACCGCGCCGTTTCCAACTTTCGTACAAAAATATTTGCACTGCAAGCTGTGAAAATTTTTTAGTTTTAGGTATTAGCATGGTTCTGAGGGCAATGGTTCTAGCTGAGTTTTAGTAGCAAAGCTCTACTAAACCGGATAAAGATTTACATATGGGCAAAAAAGGGCCTTGCCCCTCCCCCCATTGAAGAAGAAATTCTTCAGTAATCGAAAACGGAGGCAAAATCAGGAGAAAATGCTCAAATTCTTAAGACTTCCGCTCCGCGCAAAACATCCGGCGCTATTAGCCCTCAATTGTATCTGCATTTACTGATTGCGAGCAGAATTGTCAAATTTTCGCTTTTTAAACACCTCGTGAAGTCAAACGTTGAACATTTGGCCGTCGACCCTCCCTTGACCATGACCAACTCCTAGAATCGCCGCTGCGGACGGCTTATTAGTTTGAGCATATAGAAAAGACATTACAATACAATACATATCCATATGATGCATAAAATGCAAACGTAGACAATAGGACAAGACAAATAATGAAATGAGATACGAGCCCGGTTGGTTACTGCTGCCCTTTCCATGACTGGGCAAAACCACTGATTTTAAAAATCATCAGACAAAATCACCTAAAATTCGCCTTCAAAATCCCAACATCAAAATCAAGTAACTGAGCCGTCAAAATCTACTCATCAAATCAAAATCCACGGTGTTTTTTTATATTTAAAATCGTGATTTAAAGTAATCAATTCAGCTGAAAATCTAAATTTTTCAGGCCAAATTAACATTAACATTTAAAAAATAAAAATACACAGTTTTAGGTCTCAGGATATTTCCAAGTATTAAAATCCGAAAATCAAAATACTTTAGACGATCGATTATTTAGAATCATTGATTTTCAAAATCAATTGATTTTGCCCAGCCTGGCCTTTCACATCCTAAGGGCCAAAACAATCAGAAACGGACAAAGCAAAGACAATTTAACCTAAATTACGATTACTTTTTTGCGAGTCTAGATTTAGACAGAACACAGAGTCCCTATCTGTTTTTTGGCTCATACAGGAACAGTACGTTTGCTTCGAGTTTCAGTTTCATCTCAATTCAGTTCAGTTCAGTCCAACCAAGAGCTCACATCTCCGTTTGCCGACCATCAGAGACCTCTTTGTTTGTCTTTAGTACATAGATTCTCCCGCTTCACAGGCCCTTTTATTCTGAGACAGTTATTTCGCCGGACCATTTACACACAACATAACGACCACTTGCACTCCGGCATCGGAGGAAGAAGAGCACTAATCGACGACGACTACCCGATACCCGACCCGGCCGACCCCGACTACACGCTCAGTTGTTGTTGTTGACGTTGACAGTTCAGTGAAGTCCAAGACATAGGCCAAGACATAGAACATAGAACGGATTCCAGATTGAGAGATACAGCTGGGTGCAGATTAATTATTAAAATTAACAATTAGCCCAGAATACGAGCAACCATGACTTCATCGTCGGGATTGACTCCAGCGAAGATTAACAAGAATGTAAAGAAAGATGAAGTCCTAATTGGATTTGAACCCCGACGAATTGGCCTCGGTCCTGTAAAACCATGGTAAGTTTCAAGTCAAGCATCTAGTGTTGAGAGTTGAGACTCTAGTAAAATAAGTCTCATAATTTAAATTCTTATTTTTTTTCGTTTGAAGAATTATTGAAGTGTTGAGGTTGAGGCCTGAGCTGAGGCAAGCTGATGATAGATTATAGATTGTAGAAAGGCGTCCGCAAACAGTACAGACACAGAGACAGATCCCAATTCCGAAACTTCGTCGAATTTTCACTAAAGAAAACAGACAAAAACTGTCAGCTGTAGAGTTCATTCGTATTTATGCATTGCCAGTGACCCCCGGTTGCTGGTCTGAGTGGAATACTTGCGGACCCTGGGCAGATCAACCCATGTATCATGTTATAATTTTATAATGAAATAACAGGGAAGAATGGAGCCTGAAGGATTTTGAAACTGGGAAGCCTTTAGGCGAAGGAAAGTTTGGTCATGTGTATCTCGCCCGAACTGTCAAAGAAAAGAGAATTGTTGCCTTGAAAGTGATACATGTGAAGCAAGTTGTGGACGATGAGATGGAATACCAAATTAACCGGGAGACAGATATCCATTCCAAGCTAAAGTAAGTGATCTGATTTTAAGTGTATAGAATTTACCTTTGGACATGAATTTCTATAGAACTAATGACGAATAATTCAATCTGCATAGGCACGAGAACATCATTGGGATGTATGGATACTTCATGGACAATGATAAAATTGCATACGTACTGGAGTACGCACCTGGAGGAGAGATTTATTCTGAACTAACAAGCTCAAGCCCACCAAGATTCAATGATCAAAAGTATGTAGTTTTTCTCACTTCTCAATTTTATGTTTTTGCACCGCAGAATAGCATGTTTTCGATATATGCCTTCGCTTGTAATAACTTTTGGTCCTGTTTCTCTTGTTAGAGCTGCAACTTACATATTTGAGCTGTCGAGTGCCTTGGAATATCTACACAGTTTGAAAATCATGCATCGAGATATCAAGCCTGAAAATCTGCTCATTGGCTACTATGGAGAACTAAAAATGGCGGATTTCGGATGGTCAATTCAGACTGCCTCTTTGGAACGGTACAATACATTGAAATAAATCCCATGACTTTCATTCTAGTTTTGAGTTAAAGTAAATATGGAAAAGGCTTTAACCACCCATTGTAAAAGTACTGAAAACTTCGAATTCGGAAGGTTTTCGGCTTCGCATATCCTTTGGAATGCTTTAGGCTTCGGTTAGGTTAGTTAAGGTTATAAACGCGCTTAGGATTTTTCGGTGAACTCGGGTTAGATTAAGTCTACGTTTGTCGAAATGTGAAATGTGAGTGGTTTCAGTTTCAGCCCATGGTAATTCTCATGGTTATGTTAGGTTGGGTAATGCCAAAACGCCAGAGAAACATAGAAGGATACCATGAGAATTTGCATGGGAGGGTACCGGCCGCGCGTCTTGGTTTACTTTAACCCTGTCAGCCTGTTCCATAAGCTTTAACCCACTTTTCAAAGGCCGTTTGTAGAATTTAACTTGATTTTTAGGAAGAAGCGGAAAACCTTGTGTGGAACTCTTGACTACTTGCCCCCAGAAATGGTCCATGGTGTTTCCTACGATGAAAAGGTATTTTTAATGAACTTCCTACGTGTTTATAATTAAAGATTAAATACCTGTTTCAAAGACATTGAATTATATAATTAAATTACAGGTTGACTTGTGGTGTCTTGGTGTGTTGTGCTACGAGTTCCTGGTAGGAAAGCCTCCGTTTGAAACTGATAATCGCCACGAAACTTACGCTAAAATTAAGCAGCTTGAGTTGACTTTTCCCGAATGGGTCTCCCATAGTGCCAAGGATATGATACGGAAAGTAAGAACAACATTATTTATACGTACAGTTGTGATTTTGAGTCCATGTACGCGTAACACAAATATGATTTCGGCTAAATCCTGCATGGACTCAAAATCACAATTGTACACGCGCATGACATGAATTCAAAGTCAGAAACTTGCATATTCGTCAATCTATTGAAGTATTTATATTTCTCCCCGTCCAGGTACTCATGAAGGATCCGAACCAAAGGTTGAACCTCAGCCAAATTCGTAACCATCGATGGATACTTAGAAACCGATGCACTGAGAAAAAGCTTCTACCGATTTTTGACCAATTTGAACATCTTCGGCCAAAAATCGAAGAAAAATACGTGCAATTCGCTCGACGACTGGATAACCACCGAGAAGAACTTGAGAAGAAGAAGAAACTTGCTGCAGTTCCAAAAGTGGCTCCAGTATTAAAGCAGGAACGATCCAGCTCAACTGAGGTCAATTCCAAGCAACCACATTTACATCGAATTCTTCCCAAGATCGGAAAAGTTATCAAGCCGCATACGATTGAGGCAAATGTTGCAAAATTAAATGTAGGAACTAGCAACTCAACCAAAGGGGTTACTGCAAAGGTTGACTCGGGATTGGTTCGACCTCCTGTCGTCCAACCTGCCAATACGTCCAGTTCCAGTGAAACGTCCACCAGTTCTGGATCAACCCTCAAATCTACTTTCAGTTCTTCCGTCAATAATGTGACAAAACCAGTTCAGCCTCAACAGATCAAAAGTAAGGTTGAACTCGATTCTCTCAAACCCAAGCTCGGTACTGGGGCTAAAATTAAGCTCCCTAAAATCAATTCCCAATTGGAGCGAGTTCAGGAACATTTGGAATAAGCTGTTCATACGTACCAACAAGGCCTTATAAAACTGCATTTACTGCTTCGTAGCATAAGTTTAGTTGTGCCTTGTGCGTAATGATAAAATATTAAAAGTTGTTGTTAGGAACGTCATTTGCCACTCAAGCCAGAGGAGAGGAATTCTTATTTAGGAATATTCCGTAGTTGGTCAAATTACTTTTATATTTGATATTGATACCTCAATCGTTTGTAGTTTTGTAAAGAATTCACCGCACGTGGACTTTGCTTGTTTCAAACTATTTCGGATTACATTTTATTATTGTGCACCACCGGAAGTAACATTTTTGAACATTAGATGTTAATTGCATTTTATGCACAATACACTTTAATACGATAACGCGTTCACCTGCCATGGTCAAAAACCCAACTCTACTTCAATTTGTTGTACTAATTATTGCTTTACTGATGTTGTGATTGTGACAATGCCAGTACAGTAGATTCTGATTTGGAGCTTCTTCGACTACTAATTATGATTTTGTATTTTTATTTCCTATTTTCCGTGTTTGAGAATAAAGCTGATGATTCCTTGAGTGGAGGCATCATGATTTCCTTTAGCGGTTTCAGCCAGTTCTGGTTCGATTGCCTTGGCCAATTCCTTTCCAAGTTCAACTCTGTACAAACGTAATTTGGTACATCAGAATTGAAACTTAAAATTGACCAATTTCGTCATTGGTTAACCTAAAACCTAATTGCAAGCTTACCCCCATTGATCGTATGAATTGACATTCCAGATAGCTCCCTGAACAAAGATTTTATGTTCGTAGAGTGCAATGAGAGCTCCGAGAACGAAAGGTGTGAGTTTCTTTGCTAAAATCATATTCGAAGGACGATTTCCAGGGAAATATTTGTGAGGTTGAAGTTCAGGCGCAATTGTGGGAGAGGGCTGGGTTCTTCCGACCATTAGAGCTTCCGGTTGTGCAATTAAATTAGCCAACAGAATTGAATGATGGGAAATACCGTCCACGTGTTCCTTTTTCACAAAGCCAATGAAATCTAGATTTTGGTTCAAAATTATGTAATTTAATTAATATCATTGATTGATTAGGAAAAATTAGTATGTGGAGCTTACCAGCTGGAACAATTCGAGTTCCTTGATGAAGGAGCTGGTAGAAGGCATGCTGACCTAAATTATATAAAATATTTTGGGTTTAGGTAAACCACACACATTGCTATGCAGCCTCCACGGGGTTCCAACGCTGGGCTCCAACGCTGGGAGGCAACTTCGCGTTGCCTCCCAGCGGTGGAGCCTCTTTTCGGCTGCACCTCCGTTGTCGCCTTCAAGTACCATTTTCATTGTTGCCTCCCATTGAGTGTGATTTAATTCAAGTTATGCTAGGCTAGGTTAACCTATGTTGGGTTAGGTTAGACTATCATATGTTTGGTTAGGTTAAGTTATGTTTAAGCTTAAAATAAATCGAAATAATTAAAGTTTACGGCGTTCCAAAAAAAAGTTACGTAGGTAATGGAAAAATGGATAGAAAACGCGGAGAGGCAACGCTGGGGGGCGATATAGCATGGATTTCTCTACTTTGACCCAATGGGTGGAAAATCTTCCATCAAATCAAATCGAAATTTTCTCTGAAGCTCCGCAACCTCACACGAATGATTTTCTACCCGTGTTTGACCATATTTTGAAATCTGAACTTTAAATTGTATGACTTGTGTCAAGTTTTCAGAATATTATAAAAATTACCGTTGGTTCCAGCTGCACCCCAGATGACAGGTCCAGTGTTGAATTCCGTGATGCGTTTACCGGTCAGAGTGGTAGACTTTCCATTAGATTCCATGTCCGCTTGTTGCAAATAGGCTGGAAGCTTGGAGAGGAATTGATCGTATGGAAGAATAGCATGGCTTTCCCAGCCAATCACAGAGTTGTACCAGACACCCACGAGGCCAAGGATCACGGGCAACTGTTTGTACAATTCAAAACAAAATGGCACATGGTATCACATGCATCACAACAAAACCAAGCTAAAATTCGGTATTTCTGCGTACGTTCTTCTCGAGCGGTGTATCCCTGAAATGTTGATCCATGAATCGAGCTCCATCCAAGAGTTTTCTGAAATTAGCAAATCCGGACTGAAGAGCAATTGAGAGACCAATGGCAGACCAGAGAGAATATCTGCCTCCAACGAAATCCCAAAATTCGAACGAAGTTTCGATCCCAAATTCCTTCACTTTCTCAATATTGGTTGAAAGAGCCACAAAATGCTTGGAAATGGCCTTTTCGTCTTTTGCCTGTTTGGTGAACAGTCAGGAGCTTATTTAACTCATCTTTGACTTAATATTATATAGTTGAATATATATTAAAGGTAATAATTATATGGCACCTTAGTGAGGAACCATTTCCTGGCCGAATGAGCATTTGCAAGTGTTTCCTGAGTGGTAAAGGTTTTGCTGGCAATAATGAAGAGGGTTGTTTCGGGATCGACGGTGGTCAGGACGTCAGTCAAGTGAGACTCATCCACATTTGAGACAAAGTGAGTCTTGGGACCAACTCGGTACTGGGTCAAGGCTTCACAAACCATATTGGGACCCTATGAATCAGAATACGAGGGTTGTTCCACTAATTTTGACAGTTTGACAAACTTTAAAACACACAACAATCAACAATGGATAAATTGGGTTGAAACTTTTATGAAGTAATAATTATAAGTTACATTATATTGAAAATTGTGCAAAAAACCCATTTGGACCGTTTTTATAATTTTAGTCGAATTTTCTTTTGTCATTTTCAATTTTTGCACTTTTTCTCTTATAATTTCTTTTTCTAGTTAGTTTTTCTTTGGCATTACAGTTTACAGTGATCGTTGTTGGGCTCCCGTCAAGACCATACAATTTTTAGAATATGCTTGAATTTTCATGAGTTGAAGCCGAGCTATTTCTGTTTTACAGTTTATTAAAATATAAATAGCAGAAAAAATCGCTTTTAAGTGATTTCTAACTAAACTTCGACAGTTCAGTATTACTTGGCAAAATCTCTTGAAATGTGTATAAAAGAACAAGGTAGTCCATAACTGAACTGTCCAAATGCGGAACTTTGTGGCGAAAAATATTGCAGAGGCAAAGAGTTTATATTACAAAATTTGCAGCTTAGATTTTACTTCAACTGTGCTGAAAGTTTCAGCCCAGTTTATTCATTTTTGTCTGCTTTAGAGCTTTTCAAACAACTGTCAAAATTATTGGAACTTGGAACAACCCTCGTAATAAGGCGTCATTTCAGAATAGCGCAGAATTATCACGAAACTCAAAGTTCTACGATGAATAATAACACCGATTATTTATATTCTTTTCAAATAGCGAATATTCGTCAAATGCATATTTCTCTTACCAAATCCGAGCCTCCAATCCCAATATTGACCACATCCGTAATTTTCTTCCCAGTATATCCCGTCCTTTTTCCTTCAATGATTTCATTACAGAACTTCTCCATTTGATCCAATACTCTCGTCACATCTGGAATAACATTCTTTCCGTCCACAGTCAGAGGCTTTTCTTCAGGACGAGCTCGAAGTGCAATATGTAAAACAGCCCGATCCTCCGTCGTGTTCACCTTCTGACCTCCAAACATGTCATTTCTTCGGGTTTCAACCGCACGGGACTTGGCCAAGTCGAACAGAAGGCCAAGAATGCTCTCATCAATCAAATTCTTCGAGTAGTCGAGGAGCAGGGGACCTCCGCCATCAGGGCATGGAACTTCCAAGTCAATACTGAATGAATAAATATATATAAATTATATATTAAAAATTGCACAAACAAAATTAAATAATTAAAAAGTAAGTTTATTCACTAATACAAAAATTCTTGAAAGCCTTTTTTAAATTACATAAAATATAATGCACGCTTCAATTTGCTTTCATTTTAATTTGCAACCCGCACAATTTTCTGTGAAAAGTTTAGAATTTAATTACCAACATTAAAATATTTTGCAGTTTACGTACTTCGTGTTTATCTCAAACGCCCCATAATGAAAATCTACACGTGGAATACCTGAATTTTGCGAACTTCACAGAATATTTACCTGAGTGTCACGAATTTTACAGAATATTTACCTGGATTTTGTGAATTTTACAGAATATTTACCTGAATTTTGCGAATTTTACAGAATCTTTATATGCATTTTGTGAATTTTGCAGAAAATATTTACCTGAATTTTGCGAATTTTACAGAATATTTACCTGAATTTCGTGAACTTTGCAGAATATCTATCTGAAATTAGCGAGTTTTACGAAATATTTACCTGAATTTAGCAAATACAGAATACCTATTTACCTGAATTTTATAAATTTTTAAGAATATTTACCTGAATTTCGCGACTTTTGCAGAATATTTACCTGAATTTAGTTTTTACAGAATATTTACCTGAATTTCGCGAATTTTACAGAATATTTACCTGAATCTAGCGAATTTTGAAGATAGATTTACCTGAATTTTGAGAATCTCTGAGGATCATTTTGAAATAAAGTTCTGAGATCCAAACTGGTCTTGCTACTGTCGTAGACCGACAAGAGCTTCTTCCAGACAGGGTCTTCGCTCAAATGTGCTAAACCAGACATTTCCTTCAAATTTTGATTACTGAACCTTAGAAATTGATTGAAATTCGGGATATGCACTTTTTCCTCCTGATTTTGAAGGAGCAGTTTTGGAGTTGCACAGCCGCCCTTCTCCTCGTTCACCACTGAAATGAAAGCTAGACTCGGCGTTGACGGAGCTGAGCCCATGTCACATGTACGAGTAGATTATATAAAACCCAGGAGTACGTACTTTACACTCCACTATGCTTCTAGAATCAATCGGATGATGAAGCCGGTGTATTCGTATAGCCTGGTAACCTCGAACCAAGGATTTATCTCCAATTTACAGTAGCCTCTGGCCTGGCCAGTGAACTGATTAAATTAGATGAAAATCTTTAGGATCATTCGTTCAAAGCCGAAGATTCATTGCTTTTTGGTGTTAATGCTTCATTTTTACGCTCTAAAAGATCATCACAGTAAAGATTAAGGATTTACACATGGGTGCGTCTAGCTTGCTCCCAGCTATGCTGTTCATCAAGTGGATCTCATCTCAATGCATTTCACGTGCTAGGCAGCCGAGATTTGTTCAAAGGATGACGTACGATAGCATGCAAAAACTTCACTTTGCAACAGCTCACCTCCAATTATTACCAAAGTCAAGTGCAGAAAATAGTGCCAAACATGAAGATGATAGATGATTGATGTTGGACAATAGGGAATAATATATTTTGTTACTTGGACTTGAACGCAAAAAGATAAACCTGATGCTAAACGCGTCAAGGTTTATTGATGGTTTTACTCATTTTACCAAAATTAAGTTTAAATCCGTAGAAAATATTTGTATTAAGGGCTTAAAATCAACATTGAAAAATTAAACTCAGGTAGATCCTTGTCTTTTGCTGTTGAGATTCTTTCGCGAATGTGTTACATATTTGTCTGCAGTTAATTGTTAATTAATTGTCGTCATCAGACGCTAACATAACTTGAACCAAAAGGAAAAAATTCTTCCGTAAACACTAGTTCGTAAATAAGACTCCGCTCCTCCGACTCAACAAAAAGGAGTATAGGAATAGCGTCATGTGTTTTCGGGTAGAACAGGTATATACGAGCAAAGCTACAAAGTGTTCTTTTAAGCCTTTTGTGCACATTTCTGTTGCGTCTTCCGTTCATATTGCATCTGCACTGCAATGTAACGCCTTAGTTCCAATTTTCCATGTGTTAACTAACGATACATTTTTACTATATTTAAATCAGAATGACAAATTCTCAAAAACCAAAATCAAAATTCGTGTATCAACTTCTAGTTTGTGGTGTGGGCATTTCTTTCCTAGTGTTTGCGGCCTACTCCTGG
>JAQFXZ010001514.1:0-11778 GCA_034694025.1 Ceratophysella scotica | reverse complement strand
TTCTGCTTCAGAATCAGAATGACTCCGTTTCGAAACTCGTTTGCCGCACTTGGAATGTCAAAAACGACTGTTCCTGCCCCGGTTTTGAAAGTTATTTTTGTTGCACCGTCTCGTGGGTCAACTTCTGGAACACCCGGAAACTCGTATACCTTGCTGTCCCCTCGATTCGTGTTTACCAATTCCAAGGCTTTCTTTTTGGGATTTTTTCCTGGAAGTGGGATGACCACTTTTTCCTTTGCATCACCTGGTAGTTCGAAAGTAATGCTGAGAACTTCGTAGGGATCGTCAGGGTTTTTGGGCTCTCCATTGGTCAGAATTGACACTTGTTTCTTGTCAACTGTTTTGAAAATGATCTCCAGCTTCTTCGTTTTCGGCTTCTTGGGTACAGCCTTCTGTAGTTCTTTGAAGCCGTCAGCGTTCATACCTGGTAGCTCGTACGTGTACTTCTTGCCAGCGGGTTTGGAAGTTAGGTACAGAATGATTCCGTCACGAGATTCGTCAGCTGGGTCAGGGAAGTTGATGACCACGTTACCGCGCGGGGAGTCGAAGGAAATGGACTCAGGATTGGTCTTAATGTCATATGGTACTTCGGGGAAGATGTAGGACGTGACTGTGTCCTCGGTGTCATCTGGACTGTAGACTAGTTTGAGCGAGTTCTTGCTTGGTTTGTCCTTCTTTGGTACAGGAAGGATGATGGACACGTTGTTTTCGTCCTCTATCTCGAAAACGAGTTCAAATACGACGAGCGGAGCTGCTGGGTTGGTCACATCCGGATGGGTCATGAAAGTGACCACCTTCTCATCGGGAGTTTGGAAGGACACGCCCAATGTGGGTTTCCCTGGCTTCCCTTTTTTGTTAGTTTGTGGAGCTACTTGCGTGTCTTCGGGTGGAGGGGCGAATTCTGGTTGTACGTCATCCGCCTGTGGCTCTTGAATAGGGATTTGAGTCACATCTGCAAAATTGACGGATTCTGTAATAGATGCTGTCGCAAATTCTGGCAAGGATTGGGTTTCAGCCAAATCCTCTGGACCCACTTCCATGGCAGCTTGAGGATCTACTCCGCTACTTTCGTCGACAGAGATCTGTGGAGCAGGAGTTGTGGTTGGTTGGGTTCTTTCCACAACTTCGCCCACAATAAACACTTCCTGTTTGGTGGTGGGTGGTTCGATAACGGGTGGGACAGTCATTACGAAGACCACGGGTGGTGCGGGTGGAAGTACTTTCTGCTCCTCACCGAACGGTTCTGTTGGGTCGTCGTTCACGTCTTCCACGGCAATTGTAGTTGTTTCAGCGTTGACGGATTCATCTGGGGGTGGTTCGGTGAGTATTTCAAATTCGGGTTCAACGGGATCCAAGGCAGTTTTGGAAGCTGGTGTGTTCACTGGAACTGTGATGGGGCTTTCGGTGGCTTGTGTCACGTCTTTAACAATCGGCTTCTCAGAAACTCGTTTGGTGACGGGCTGAGTGAAGGTAGACTCTGTATTCGTTTCTGTAATGGCTACAAAGATTATATAAAAATCGTGTTAATGCTTATTTAATTTTGCATTGTTTTGAAGCACACTGAAACATACTGGATCACTGTGTCCATTTCAAGCTAAGACACTATATGACAGACTGATTTCCGCGTAAACCAAAGAGGTTCAATTTAACTAGTCAACAGTTGTACTAGATTTTTAAAGCATTGCTACAGCGTCAATATTTGCAAAAATGAAGTCGTTCAGATTTGAAAATTACAAATGAAATACGACAGAGAGACTAAATTATGCGCAATGCTATATTTGAGAACATTTTAAAAGTTGCAAAATTCAAAAAGTTACGAAATCAGAGGAAGCAGCCAAGCATTTCATCCGAAAACAGAAGTGTCCCAGCCAACAAGCCAACCCAGCGTCAAAAATTAAGTAATTACCCGGTTCAGTATTGGTTTCAGGTACGGCACGTGTTACCATCTGCGTAACAGTTGGCTCTGAAGTAGGTTGTGTAGGAATTTCCAAGTACTGATCCGGTACAGCATCCGTGATTGCGAGAGCCTCTTCCTGCTCAATCGGTGTATCCGTTCTTGGTGTTGTTGTTTCTTCAATCATGCCTGCATCAGGATCTGTGGCGTCATCCCCATGCTCAACATCAACATCTGGAGCTAGTGTAGTGGTCAAAACAGGTGGAGTTCGGAGTTCTTCAGTAATTACGAAATCATTTGGTTCCGTTGGGATTGCAGTGACGTCTTCAACCGCGCTTGTTTCCGTTGGTACAGTGAGAATATTCTTAGGTATGATTTGATCAGGGCCTTCGTTTCCAGTTTCGGGCAGAACGTCTACTTCATAAGAAGCATCGCTAGGAACTTCACCAAAGTCCACGGTTGGGTCAATAGGTCGACCGGCGACTGATGCGTCCATAGGATTCACAAGAGGCACAAGTTTGCACTTGGCTCCTTTTTTGCAAGGTCTGAACTGTAATTGTTTGATATCTTCTGGGGTCAAAGGAACGAGTCGCTTTTCCGTTGTCGGCTTGTCACCCTTCTTCTTGGGCCTCTTCATCGTTATGAGCATGTAGACGGGCGTTGTTGGGTCATCCAGCTGATCTTTCCTAATGGGTTGCAGAACGCAGGTTGGATTTGTGCTCGGAGGTGGTTTCGGAGCGGATCCATCCGGGCATTTGAGGGTAAAGAGTTTAACAGGTGCGTAGTCACTGACATCCGACGGTCCTTTCTTTTTGGTGTTAATGCGTTTGTAAATGATACCATCGTCGGGTTGAATGGGCTCCATGGTACAGGAATCTGGCGTTTTGCAATTCTTGATGAATAGATTTTTGGCAATACTTGGCTTGAGAGTAATGTACTTATTGACTCGTTCTTCAATCTCATTTCCGGTCATGGTTTTCCGTGTTCGGAGTAAAATGACCCAAACGTATGTGGGTTCCTTGCTACCACTTATAGGCCCGTCCTTGAGAGAAATTCGCTTCATGACGCATTCTTTGGTCGCAGGATCACATACTCGTTTGAAGAGTTTGACAGGGTCGTACTCTTTGGTAGGAATTCGAATGGTAGAGCCATCCGGATTCCTAGTAGAATTTGTTTTATGTACCAGTTTGTAAATTGCTTGAAATGGATCCGCGTTTTCAGTGAAGGGTTTTGGAATACAGAGTCCGTCATCATTGCATATCCGAACGTGAATGTTATCATATGTCTTTGGAGGTACGAGTTCATATGACGGGACAATGACATCCCCAACCTCAGGTTTCGGCTTCGGTTGTCGACTCGGCACGAGGACGTAGATACCCGGTTTCTTAGAGTCATCTGGATCCCCTTTCAATGGAATTGGTGCACAAGTTTCCGCTTTGCAAGTTTTGAAGAACAGCTTAATTGGAACTTGCTCTTTGAACTTTTCTGCGACAATCTTTCCGTTTGGTAACTTCCTCTTCTTCATGAGAACTTTCCATTTGTAGTAGATCTTAGGAAACATGGGGACTTTGGTACAGTTCCCAGCATCTTTCTTGTCGCAGATATTCTTGTAGAGTCGCTCCACGTTGTCCAAGTCCATTGGATAATACTTTTTAATTACGACTTGGTCCTGGGGTGCCGGGGTAGTTGTTCCACTGGGTTTCTTTGTTGTACTTGACTTTTGTGCTGGCGGAAGTTCGTATATGTCTTCTGGTTTGACATTGTCAGCTGCTGTGATCATTACCATTTCACAGGCGGGTTTCTTCCCACCGGACGCCCCACGACATCTTTGCTTATACACGGAAATTGGCTTCATTTCCTGTACTCGTTCTTCTTCTAGTTCACCATTCGGCAGGTCGATTACTCTCTTGATCACAGTTCGAATGAAGATTTCAGGTTCGACCAATGGGACGAGAACGCATTCAGCAGTTTCATTGTCACATTTTCGTTTGTATAATTTAGTCAACATGTCTGGTGTCACGGGGAGGAATCGCTTGATGGTCGTCACGTCCCCTTTCTTGTTGACACTCCTGAGAATGGAAAGCTCGTAGAGGGGCTTGGCCTTTGGGTTCTCACTTGCATTGAAAGGCTGCATTTCACAGGACTTACCAGATTTTTCACATTGTCGTTTGAATATACCAACAGGAACGAATTCGGTCGTGTCCACCGTTTCAATTGTACCGTCAGGATGTTTAAGCTTTCGACGAATGTTGACAATTTTGTAAATATTGTCAGGTCGGACCGGAACCATGCACTTGCTCACTCCGTCATTACATATTTTCTTGTAAGTTTTTGAAATATCATCGGGAGGTAAGGGAGTGTAAACCTTGGCCATAATTGGAGGTTCCTTCGGATTCGGATATTTATTCACATAGATTTCTTCGTATGCTGTTTCCGGAAAGGTTTCATTCGGATTAATTCTCTCCACTTTACAACCCGTGTCTTCTCCCTTGGGACAAACCTTTTTGTAGAGCCGAATAGGAATGAAGCTTTTCTTGGAAGGATCTTCCGTGTAAAAAGCCTTTGGATCCTTCTTCTGTACGACTAGATTGTAGAAGGCATTCGGGTCTTCCACAATTGGAAGGTAGATACAGACGTTGCTCTCCGTACAGGACTTGTAGTACAGATCATACACGCCTTCCCTGGGTAACGGTGAATAGTTCTTGATACTGTTTTGAACGGGTTTCTTTGTTTTAGGATCCGTTGTGGCAGGACCCTTCTGCATGGTCATTTCATAAAGAGGAACACTGAAGTCATCCGAAGGGGTCATGGGTATAAATTCACAATTTTTACCACCAGGTTTACAAACTTTTTTGAAAATGTTCACAATAGGATACTTGTTCATTTTCTCATCTTTCATATCCCCGTTCGGCATTTTCTTGGGAGTGGAGACAGTTTGTTGTCGGTAAATGGTATCCTTGTCATCAAAGAGGGGCTTCATTCGACAGTTTTTTGTTTTTGGATTACAAATTTTCCGGAAGTATTCCTTTCCATCGAGCTGCGGAGTGATTGGATTGTAGAAACGAGTAATTGTGTCCAATGGTTTTCCGTCAACTTTCGTTCCTTTGTCTTCTGTAACTTGTTCGAATATGGGAAAGTCCTTGGGATTGTCTGCTGCGAGAAGTTGCTCCTTGTCACATTTCTTCGGATCATTTGGGCTACATACTTTCTTGAACACGAGAGCAGGTCTGTATTTGTCGGGAGTAAGTGTGGAAGCATTCGGTGCACCGTCAGTTGGCTGTTTACCGCTTCCATTTGGAAGTAGCTTGTATACTGTGTCAGCATCTTCTGGAAATAGAGGTGTTAGGGTACAACTTTGGTCTTTGCAGTCCTTCTTGAAAAGCAAGGGTTGGTCTGAGGTGAGGAGCGGCTCAAATGTCTTGGTTGTCGTTTTCACGCCTCCAGGGTCACTATTCGACACTTTCATTTCGTATAGTTCGAATTTTCGTGGATCTTCTGTGATGTTCAACGGTACCATTTCACAATTTGCTTGCTTCTCGTCGCATACTTTCTTGTAAATCTTAACAGGAGTAATGTCTTGAGTGTTAAAATCAATTGGTGTACCATCTGCAGGATTTGAACTTGAGGCTGGCTTATCCGTGGGTGCTGGTTTCTTGGGATCCTTGACACCCTTCTTCGGTGTGACCTTAACAATAGAATGTTCTTCACCGAACAAGGGTTCGAACGCGCACTTGTCTCCATCACATTCTTTTTTGAAGAATGTGTCATGTGCGTCAGCTGGAACGGAATCAAACCTGACCACACCTGCATTCGATCCAGTCAAATCTGGAGTCAACTCAAAAAGTGGATATTTGTTTGGATCATCGTTAGGAGATAAGGGTTCCATGGAACATTTTGCTCCAGAGTCATCACACACTTTCTTGAAGAGTCTGGCTGGTACGAATTTTGCTGGTCCGCCATTTTCATCTGGGACGGTTTTGTAGAACGAGTTTTGAAACAGTGGTTTCATAATACAATTGTTGGTTGTGCTACAGATTTTGGCGTAGAGCTTGTCTTCCATTGCAGCTGGAATCGGTGTGTACTCCTGCTTTCCTTTGCCACCAGGTTTCTTCGGCTTGAGTTCGAACAGGGGAAACTTCCGAGCGTCATCCGTTTGAGCCAAGGGTTCAACGTTGCATTTGCCGGCCACACAAACCTTCTTGAATAGTGCGATTGGTGTGTACTCAGTTGCTCCGGCGGGTGCTGCAGAGTCACTCTCACCGTCACCTGGTTTCGGCTTCTTCTTTCCCGTCAAAAGGTAAAACGTATTTCCATTGTCTTCCTTCAGTGGCTTCATCACGCAAACATTTTTACTGTCGCATACTTTGCGGTAGAGCGTGTCACGCACGTCAGGCTCGAGGGGAAGGAATCTCTTGATGGTCGTTGTTTGTTTGTTTCCCTTGGGGTCTTTACCAACGGACTTGCTCACGGTTTGAATGAAGACGGGTTTGAATTTCTTCAGCTCATCTGGATCACCTTTGAGCGGAATCATGTCACATTTGGACCGATCTTTGCTGCAGAGTCGACCATAGAGCTGGACTGGCTCAAAAGAGGGATTCCCATCAGGACCTATAGTTTTGTTATAAATCGTATTTTTTGGGTCCGAGTCGATGTTCCGGTATATGCAGCTTTTGTCAGGTGCACTGCAGTCTTTCTCAAAGTAAGGTTCGTCAGGGTCCAACGGAGTGAATTCGTTGTAGGTTTGATCTTCCGTCTCTCCAGTAGGCTTCTTCACTTTCTTCGTCTGGGTAACGATGTTGTAGAGCTTCTTTCGATCTTTGAGAACTCCATGGTCAAAGTTAGTGAGGAGGTCGAGGTCACATTTGGAAGACTTTTTGGTTTCATTCTGACACTGTTCAGGTTTGAAAAGGTAAACCCTGGTAGGAATATACTCCTTCTTTTCTTCCTCAGGGCCGTCGCTACCGTCTGGCATCTTTTTCTTCTTCTTGAGAGAAACGAGGCGATAGAGGGCCTTGGTTTGTCCTTCGTCCACTGCGGGTACCATCCCACATTTAGTGTTTGAATCTTTCGTAGAACAAAATTCGTAGTAGAGTTGACGTCGGACTGGCGGAGTGATTGGAATGTAGTCTGCGTCACTAGCTTTGTCTGTGGAATCGGGTGACAGTTCGAATGTCGGATACGCAGCAACATCTTCAGGAACGTTTGCAATTTGAAAGGCGCATGACCCGGACTCCTTGCAAACTTTTTTGTAGATTTTTGTTGGAAGGAATTTATTTGTTCTCATTTCTAAGGCAGGGTCACTTCCGGGAGTGGCTCCAGATCCATCACCAGAATCGTCCGCCGGCCCACCTCCAGCTCCTGTTGACGGACCGTCACTTGGTGCGGGTTTGGATCCAGGTTTAGCTCCAGGTTTGGGTTTAGCTGCTGCAGCGTCAGCTGTAGTCCCAGTTGGAGATTTTGGTTTCTTGACCTGAACAACCAATTTGAAGAATTTGACCGGATTCTTGACTTCATCGTCCACATAAGGTTTCAATACGCATCTGTCCGGATAGCAAGTCTTGACGAAGAGTTGACCAGCAGTTCCAGCTGGAACGGCATCAAATCGGAGAACGTCTTCGATTTCTTCAGTTCCATCAGGAAATTTCTTTTTCCGTCGAACCTTATTCAGTTTGTAAAATGTTAAACCTGGCTTCGTCTTCACGGGTTGCCAAGTACATTTTTCCTTGATACAGGTTTTGGTGTGCCAGGGTCCAAAGGAGGTTATCGGAGCAATTTTGTACTCTTTTGTTCCCACGGTTTCACCAGGTGCGGGTTTCCTCTTGGTTACAATGAAGAGGGTGTACTCTCCATTTTGTTCCGTTGGTGGACCATCTGGTATTGCATTAGGGTCAATCAAGGGGACCATTTTACAGGAATCAGCTTTGCCTTTTACTGGAGAACATTCCTTTTTGTACAGATTGCCCAGACCAGGCACGTCCACTGGAACATAACGTGTTACAACTTCTTCCACGATCCGACCACCCGTTCCGTCACCGGGCTGCTTTACTTTTTGTAAAATGTAGAGAGATGGATTTCTGGGGAATTTGTCATGAGCCCAAGCTCGCTTGTACTTTTCGCAATTTGGTGGACCACCGCAAGGGCTCGTGTACACTTTGGCAACGCTGAACTTCTTAATTTTCTCCTTCACGACTTGTCCGTCTGAAGATTTGATTTTAACATTAATCCAGACCAGTTTGTAAATGTTATTGTTCACGTTACTATTCAGTTCCTTCATTTCACAGTTGCCGTTGGCAGAACATACTTTCTTGAAAAGTTTTCCCGTGCAAGTGGAACCTTTGCAAGGAATGTACTCATTTCTCGTGGCTCCCGTCGATTTTTTTCTCTTGGTGACGAGCATGTGAACGTCATCTCCATTAGCCTCGGGATCTGGGTTCTCATCAGACACGTTGGGGTCAGGATTGTCCGCCTTCTTCCGCTGCTTCTTCTTGGCAATGTCGATTTTGATGGCTCCATTTGCATTGATCAAACCCAAGTCAAGATCCACGTTCAACTTTAAGCCCGAACCACTTGAACTCTGGACCATCAGTCGACCCTTCATGTTTGCTCGAGTCTTCTGGTTAACGTCCAAATCATCAAAGAAGCTATTGCTGATCGGAGTGAATCCGTCTAGTGGTGTAATGGGTAAGATTTCCGTGTTTCCTTTGTTCTCTTTGTTGGGAAACTGGTGTTTGGTTAGGACTTCAATCGAAGTATTGTAGCCACATGCAGCAATAACGCTGCAACGACAATCTACCAAGGTTTCCAGTTCTCGACTTGTCCAAGTGTCCCATTCAAAGTTGGCTGGATTGTCATCTCTGGAATTCATAATTTTGTATTAATTGAAGGTTGAATTAAAGACATTGCTATTGATTCTGTAAGTCCTATAAAATGGAACATTTCCCAGTGGATTGAATTCACAAGCTCGACATGTCGACATTCGATTCTTGAAGTACAATAATATGTAATATTTTCAATTTCAATTGGCTGGAATTCGTAAACTCGAAATTACGTCAGAATGTTTGCGTTCGCTAGTATTTCCATGCCAAGAGCCAAGCTAAATGCCAAACTAGGGTTTAAGGTTTTAAAGCTTAGGTGACAAACAACTGTCGCTGTCAGCTCATATTTGGTCAGCTGAGCATACTTTCATTCCTTACGCTTTCGTTTCGTGCGCGTTTTTGAAAAGCTGTGACACTGACAAAGAATGAATTTTGCTGAAGCTTTCATTCCATCACAGGTTAGGTAATAATTAAATTACATTGCAGCAAAATTGGACAAAATATCCGCATGCGCAGTTCATATTACAATTCTAGTAAAACATGGCGTTTTTTTTATAAAAAGTCTTTGCCTATGCAGATTTTGCGCCAATGTTTTCTACATCTAAGCACAAACAGATATTTTCCAACAAATCTGGCGCGCCTTCCGGGCCTAATCTAAGCTAAACCTAACCGAGAGGATCAAAAAGTAAAGCGAAACCTATAGCGCCACTTCCTATTCTAGTTAGTGGTTTGGGTAAAAAGGGTGGTCAGTGGTCATGGTCACACTATTGGGTATCGTGTACCATACCTAAACCAATCGCTGCGCTGTATTGTTTTGCTTTTTGGTAACTCTCACTTACCGGGCATACATGTAAGTAGCATAGTATTCATTCTTCTCTAGTATTTTTCGCAGAACCACATAAGTATGCTTGGAACCAGGCTTGAGATCCGATGGAAAAACAACGACATCGTTTTTAGTATCATCCACCTTGCTCTCAAAAGTGAACTTTTCCTGTGTCACCGTGTCCTGAATCAAATGGTACTTGGTCCTCGAATTGCTCTTGTCGAATCGTTGAACAAAGATTGGGTCGCCTTCAAAGTCAGCCAAAGGGAGCTTGGCTGCTTCAATCTGAATCTTGGGAATCAAGTCACCGCTCGGCATGGCCCTTGAAGGGCTAGAGTGGATTCCCAGTAGGAGTACTGGGACTAGAATCTGGAGAGCCAGCATTGGCTCCATTGTCTATTCACACGCTGCACCTAGGAAGTATGAATTATTTTAGTGTATTCATTACAGTTCCAGATTTACAACATTAATGTTATTAATTTCACTATTGACTATTGGTTTTGTTAACAGGTATTTTAAACAGCAGATTTGGAATTTAAAGCAATCAGGGTAAAGGGCAGAAGAATAGAAGCTGGAATCTCAGTTGGAATACAATACGGCGCAACACGACGATTGAATGCCTGCTGCTCCAACGTCCACTTATGAAGAGAAGGAGCGCCAGAGGAATTTCAGCTTGAGGAAGGTTGAAGGGCGGCGATGCCTTGAAAATAAGTAAGAAGATATCAAATTTCCTACTTTTATGCTTCTTTTTGATGATTGCATTGTTCGATTCATGTGTACGTAACGTACATATTTACCTATTACGATCGGCATTCCCGACGAACTTCACTTGAATCACCTATTTCAACCTTCGTCATTTCACTTCGTCCAATTCTGAAACGTCACTCAAGGCAGCGAATTCCAATAGTTTTATGGAATTAACCTCACACTTTCACTACTGAAACAATATAGCATTTTGCAGAGGCACTATGATAATGCTTTATCTCACTCTGGCTACGCTTTTCTCATATTTCTATTGAATTTTCAAGGATTTTCAGTTCGATTTCTACTATAAAACCTGAATCTGGTATGGGTTCCAGTGTTCGGCCCATGTTACGCCTACGCCGCAGAATAGGGTTTTATATATGAAACAGTGAGCAAAATATTAGGGGGCAAATAAATCGGCATAGTAGTCAACCGTAGTCAACCCAAGTAACCCATTTGAGGTGACGTTATGTAACACATTACGTCATCAAGTATAAAAATATAAGTCAGAATTGGGACCCTCTGTCACAGGTCACACTAATTAAATAAGATATTTGAGGTGTATTCATAAAATTATACTCATAACACCCATACGTCATCAATCGTTAAGCATCTAAAATCTACGTAATTAAAATTAGGACCCACCAAGTTCGGCGGAACCAATCGTAGTGACCCGCCACCGACTTTACCCTCTGTGACCCTGTATGTGATATTGCGTTATCAAATAGTACATGTGCCCAATGTTTGTTTACCTAATGAAAATTCGAACGGCGTATTTGGTCAAAAAATATGGCAATGAAACTACAATTTAGCTAGGAGCTAGGTAACACTTCTCTGAAAATATCATGCCTACTCACGATTCAAAATATAAGCTTCGTAAAATATAAGTAGCAAATGGACTAACGATACTATCGAATTCGACAAAGGACTCTGTGATCATGTTAGTCCACTCCAGTCTTTGGGTGATTTTCTCGTTTTCAATAAAGCTCCAGGCAGCGCATCAATTTTATTCAGGTTTGGTGCTATGCTAATGGTATATTTCAGAATCCGGACCCACCCACCACCACCATATTTACCGCTTTCAAAACCATTCTTGACCCACCCACAAAACTGAACACGTACTTAGATCTTAGGTACTTACTATAAATTTGTGCTGGTCGTGGTTATACGCAGTTATGAATGTACGTTTTTCTAGATGGAATAAAATATAATTGGCAGTTTAATCTGGCATAGAACAAAAAGCTTCTGTTCAAATGATGATATTTTTTGCTTGTTGAAATTATTTATTCTTACATACTTATGAATACTTATGTTCTATGCTTAATCGAGTACGTAGCACAATACCTACAGTAAACTAAACAAACATTATTATCATTTACTAAATATCATGCAAATGGAGGAGCTTATAGGAAATGGAGGAATGTTTGCAATGCGGAACGGAGTCACCTCTTGAAATGAAGACTTCAATGTAAATATGTCCTGGAATTATTCGAGATTCCGTG